>BHFT01004450.1:0-82949 GCA_004320025.1 Laticauda laticaudata
CTGAGTTGGCGCAGAAAGAACATTCTTTGCTGTGCTTTTTTGATGATGTTTTTGATGTTAGGTGTCCATTTTAGGTCGTGTGATATCCAGTAGAACCTAAAAATTTGATCAATTAATTAATTAATTAAATAATTGGTCAATTATTAATCAATAATTACTTTTGTTTGGTATGATCTGTTTTTGACATGTTGGCTTTTGATTATAACTGTTTGTTTCTAAGTGCCTACAGATTTATTGCTTGATCTTCCCAAGTATTGATATCAGACTGGTGTGTAGTTTCCTTGATCTGATTTTTTTCCTTTTTTAAAGATGGGGACCACTTTAGCTCTTTTCTAGTCCTTTGGTAGTTCCTTGGTGCTCCAGGGTTAAGGAGGGAAGGAAGGAAGGAATGATTTCCATACTCCCTGACAGATTTCCACAAGTAAACCCAATGAGGAAGTTGGAAGTTGTTCCTGTTCCCACTGCTTTTTTGCCCATCCACAGTCATACTTTTTCTCTGTTTGTGTTAGGGAATATCTCTGAAACAATGACCCAATGAGGCATGGGTTACTTAGTATAAGCATGTAATTGAAATAAATAGGACAGCAAGTAACTGTAAGATCTAAGTCATCTTGCTATTTAAATGTACTTATTTTTAACCCAATTTATGTATAACTTCACCTAGTATTCTCTTCCTTATACACAGGGACAATCCTATCATGATCAAGTCCTGTTGATTTTTCATCATCCCTCAGAAAGCTCCTGTACTATACTTTTTCCTCCTACAATTTTGAAAGACCACCCAAAGAATTCAGTTTGACTAAAGGCTAGCATTAAATCTCTAACCTGTTTACCAGAATGGGCCAATGAATTTTATTTGGTCCAGTGTCGTTGTGTTGAACAGACAGCAGCTTTTACTACATTAGCCAGTCAATTTTCAGCTTAAATACCATTCTTTCAGGCATGTTTCAGTTTAAAATAGGTTTGAATGGCATTCTGTTTTTTGGGTCTTAATTGCACAAAACAGGGAATTATTCTGTTTCCTTGAAGATAAGTTGTACAGAGCAAAGGAAGAAAACAGAATTTCAGTTGTTGAATATTTAATTCTGGACAGCAGTTTAATCAGGAGTGGGATTTCAGCAATTGCTGTAGTCCCCTCCTAACGTACTACCGTTTCCGTTCTTGGTACTTCTTAATTATTCCTCTGAGATATTTGAGGAGCAACTAGTAGTAAATGAACTTGGCAAATCAGCTATTACCCAAGTAATGAAATACAAATACATATGTTTGACAATTCTGAAGGGAAATTCTGAAAATCGGCATTCTCTGTGGATTGTATTGGCCAAGAGACAGGGAAGAAAAAAAAAACACAGGTGTTATCCAAATTTTATCTGCAAACAATTTGACTAGAGGATTAAAATTATGTGATGCTTCCTTTACCCTCCCCAGTCAATCTAACCTACCTCAGCTAATATACAGAAAGTACTGATTGTCCACTAATGAACAAGGAGCTGCTGTGCATGCACCCAGTGGTATGGTCCTAAATGTTAAGAATTTTACATTACTATTATCTGCAGCCTTGCACTTCAGCAGTGTATCTAATCTTAAACAAAGGAGGAAATCAGGTCTATGAAAGCGAGGGAATGAGAGAGGCTCTTTATTTTATTCAACAGCAAGGCAAGGGACATTAATAAATTCAATATTTGTATTAAGAAAACAGCTAAATCCCACAAGTCTTGGTGGTTTGTTTTAATAATTATACCGGTCTGTGTTTGAGCTCCTATTTATAGTTTGCAGAAATGTCTAGCATATTCCATGCTGTCATTCTTCTGTCGTTCTTCATTTCCTTCAGTTACGAAACAGTATGACTCAAACTGTTTCACAAAGGAAGCTGGAGATTGAAGTTTCTATTTTGTCCTTCTGTCTATGTCAGGGATCCCCAATCCCCGGTCCATGGACCAGCACCGGTCCACGGCATGCCAGAAACTGGGCCTCACAAACAAGCAAAGCCCCATTCGCAGGATGCAGACAGCACATGGAACCTCTGATCCACAGAAAAACCTCTCTTCACAGAACCAGTTCCTGGTGCCCAAAAGGTTGGGGGCCACTGGCCTATGTCACAGATCCTAAGCGATGTAATCACAAAGCATATGTCTGTAATTACAGATTGCTTTCTCTTAATACTTCAGTATCTCCAGTTTTAGCCATGGTGGCATAATGTTTAGAATGCAGTATTGCAGGCTAATTTTATCGACTGCCAGCAGTTTGATCCTAACCGGCTCAAGGTTGACTCAGCCTTCCATCCTGCCAAGGTTGGTAAAATGAGGACCCGGGTTGTTGAGGACAATATCTTGTCTCTATGAACCTCCTAGAGAGTGCTGTAAAAGCGCAGTGAAGTGGTATATAAATCTTATTGCTATTGCTATTTATTCTTTTCCAACCCAATAACTTGTTGGAAAGGAATTATGCAAGGAGGTTGGGGACTGTCTGACTATCAGCAAGATAACAGAACAAAGCTGAATCATATTTGGTATGCTAGGAGAAGCCATAGAATAAATTGAGTTTGAAAATGGGACAAAATAGGCTGAGAGCTACTGAGAAAAAAAATTCCAAGAAAATCTTTCAACAATATACTCTGAAAACTCCTCTATTTTAAAGTTCCTTACTCTTCCCTCTTCATCTTGTAATCCAGAATGGAGCATCTGCACCTTTGCCTGTGCTTCTCAGAGCACTCATACAGCCAAAACCATACTGTTGCAGCATGCTGGGAGAGCAAACACATACACAAAGCAAAGACATGCAGGTATCTAGCCTTATTGATCCCTGGGGAAACAGTAGATACATATACATATACCAACTCAGTGCAAAATGTTGCTTCATTGAATAGGAGGAATACAAAGACCTCCTGCAGCCACTGCTAGTAAAGAAGCTGGAAAGAATCCCCAAAGAAGCAGTGCTCTGCATGCATCCCTAAATTGTTTAAATTGCATAACTGAGAGGCTGTCTGAGATGTCGGGAAATTATATCATCTCAGGTTTTTACTGGTTTGCACAAACTGAATGGCAGTATAAGAGTGAATCTTCTAATATTTTAAACTTTTTAAATAAAACTGCCATTTCTTCCACACCCCATTGGTTTTCTCTTTTGCCATTAGCTCTTTCGGTTTAAACAAAATGTTCCAAGAAATATCGACAGGTCAGATACCGCAGGGAAAGTTATGCGCCCCAGTGGCCTCTACACTGACAGTTTCTCCCACATTAAAGAGTTAACCAGCTCAGAGTGCAAATTAATGAATGAAATGGAGATTTAGACAGCCTCTGCTTACAGGAGCATCGATCTGTATCTTCTGAACACTGGTTGGAATTCTGCAGCAGTATTCCTTGAGCGACTCTGGCATGGTGTTCATGAGCAAAACCTCTTTCAAAAACCTGCCTTCCAGTGACAATACAATACATTACAATAACATATCTCCAGAAATTTTGTTTGTATATTGCCATTGTCATTCCAACCCATGCAGATGTTTTATATTGTAAATTTGTTTAGCAGGACAGCAGTTAGAATTTGGTATTATCAACAAGGTTAATCTTTAAAAGTAGAAGCCAGAACTTCTGCTTTTTTTATCTCTTTGTTGCCAAATTATTATGACATTTTCAGATATTCTAAACAAGGAGTTATGGCTGAAAAGGAGCCGAGTGACTTACAAACTCCTCCTTTCAGTTGCAGAAAGAAAAAGATCTCAAGAATTTTCTTGTCGTCCAGTTTTTCTTTCTTTCTAAGCTATATCCATGCCTATACAGCTGAAATCATTTGGTGATATGATAACAGTTCAGTTATTGAAATGATACTAATTCTCTTCCAATGTGACTTGATGTCTACATATAGCAATGTTCTCTACAACTTTGTTGATAAAAAAACAAATAAACCAAAAACTTACTAGAGTGTTTTGTCAAGGCTCTCTATGTAGGTATTGCCCACAGAATACAGGTAGCCCTCGACTTAATAGCAGTTCATTTAGTGACCATTCAAAGTTACAACATTAAAAGAATGACTTATGACCATTCCTCACACTTAATGACCATTGCAACATCCCCATGGTCACGTGATCAAAATTCAGACACTTGGCAACTGGCTCATATTTATGATAGTTGCAGTGCCCAGGGGTCATGTGATAACCCTTCATAACCTCCTGACAAGCAAAGTCAATGGAGAAGCCAGATTCACTAAACAACTGTAGCAAGGAAGGTTGCAAAGTGTGGCGCAACTGACTTAACTTTCTTGCTTGGCAATCAAAATTTAGGGCTCAGTTGTGGCCATAAATCAAAGACTGCCTGATACCTTTTAGAGGCATTTTATCGGTAATCTGTAATTCATCTGAGGATATAAAATACATATTCTATAAGCCACCTCGAGTTGCCATGGGCAAATAGGCATTCTTTCTCATTCTATAGTTTCGGCCATTCTGTGGTGGAAGGTCTTCTTTTCCCCAATATGAAATCCAAAATCAGCTTTTGCAACTTGAGCCCTTGAAATGTTTTGAGATTGCAACTCTTATAACTTCCACCTGTTTATTCTTTGCTGGTTGGAGATACTAGGAGGGAAGGCTTGCACAGCTTCATGTTCACAAAGACATTTTCACATAACTTAGCCTCATTTGACTCTTCACTGAACAAGTAAAGGCCCGGTCCCACTGCACTTACGGATGCATTGAGGATGTAAAATGTTAAAAAAAGCTTGCCATCCATTGGAAAATGTTGTGCATCCATTGTGTACTCATTGCATACGTGTTTCATATGCTCTATCCATCGAGCATCCGCGCTACGAAAGGTGAAGGAACCGCCCCGACTCGCCGCATCTCATCATCCCACAGCACAGAAGTTATTGAGCTGCGACAAACTTTGTGCCAACAGACCTGAACTCTTCGCCTGCCCGCCGCACCACCTAACGCATCCGCCGATAACGAAGTATCGGGCAACAAACAGGTTCTATTCGCTCCGTTATCGCTCCGTATAAACATCCGCGCTGTATCCTCTCTGCATCCTCTGGCATCACGTCAACTCCACATCTGCTGCAGCGTGAAATGAAAGAACGACAACAAAGTACACGACACATCCTAACAGCGTCGAGTACCTACAGAAATAGAAAGGATGTAACGCGATGCCCATGCTCGTATATATCAAGGATAAAAAATGGACACAACGTTTGTATCTGGGAGTAGATCCTCGCGTATTTAGGGAATGTCTGCAGTGTTCCTAGAGCTCATGTCAGAAGCGACACCTAACCGCCGGACACCACCGACTACATTTCCTCTAAAAAAGGGGAGAAAATCATCTGGGACTCAGTATGAGTCCAAGCAGCCGTGGTGTACAGACCCCTCTCTCCACCCTTCGGTGCTTGGTCTTCCACACACAATGGCAAGTCTGTGCTCTCCCCCCCCGCCGATGGATGATGACCACAGTTCCAATATATAGCTGCGCCTCATCATCATCACCAGAACCAAACCGTGTTCTCAGGACTGTTTTCAACTCTTATACAACAAGAGAAGAGGAGACGTCCAGAGCTGTGTGCGTCCCGAGGAATGGATTGGGAGAAGAATGAAGTTCCTGGACTGTATGACAGTTGACTAGCTGGAGCTGAGGAATGCAAGAGCCCCTCAAGCCATTCCGCACTCAACTTCATGAGGATGGCACGCATCACCGTTGACACGATGGCATAAACGGTCTGACTGCAGAGCCCTGACGCCAACCCACATCACCATCCCATCCCACCTGGACCCTGGACTAAAGGTGGCACTGACTCTGTGGCACTCGGCCTCTGGAACCAATAATCAGAAACATGTCAGTATAGCGTGGAGTGAGTGACATACAACCATCAGCAAAGTGTCAGAGAAGTGGTCCAGCCCCATCATTGAAGAATACCTGAGGAGCTCCCTCAAGTGCCCCCATCACTGAAGAAGGCTGGAGGAAACTTACACGAAACAGTGGTATCAGAAGTGGAACTTTCCCCACACCGTTGGAGCCATAGATGGAGCACATGGCCTGCAAAGCTCCAGCCAATTCAGAGTCCACTTATTACAACTACAAGGGCTTTTCTTCAGTATCATCCTCTTTGCCATGGTTGATGCTGACTACAAGTTCATGTACATCGATGCTTCAGGCATGGTCAGCTTCAGATGGCCAGGTATACAACGCAAGTGACTCAAGGATGGCTGGAATGCACCTCATCATGGGTTTTGCAGATCCAGACCCCCTACCCATGACACACAAGTGGCCCTACTTCATCATGAGGGATGACGTCTTCTCCTCAGCACTACCTCATGAAGCCGACACTTCAAGATACCTCACCCGTGAAGAGAGGATCTTCAAACTACAGGCTCCAGGGCAAGACGGGTGGTGGAGAAACGCCTTTGGCACCTGGCCAACAGGTTCCAGATACTTCTCACCACCATCCAGCATGACCCAGAGACTGGTGAGGAGCACGTGTGAACTTGCTGCATCCTGCACAATCTCATGCGCCACGCACCCGCTACCCAGTTATGCAGAACAGACCTCCTCGACCGTCAACAAGGGAATGGGCACCATGGACGGCCTGGTGAATGGCAGGCAGGACGTAACGATCATAGACACTGTGGGGATGTACAAGGCCGCAACAGAGCTTCACATGAAGGGAAAAAGCAGCACAACCTCTGGGACAACTCGGGCTGCACCTCCCCAGCTGGAGCAGTGGAGTGGCAAGACAAGATGATACGATAATTAAGGATGCTTCCTTGAGGCTGTCGCATAACACTGAGAGATTGCGTGCCATGTAGTTGAGTGCGTCCTAACAAATGAACAGGGCACTTAATAAAGAGCTTTGTTTATTTAAATGTGGATTCAGCACATGAACTAAATTGTTATTGTGATAAAAAAGGTCCATATGTGTGGAGCTGGATGGTGGGACGCACACAGTCCAAAGTCACTATGCTTGCACTGGAGGTTTATGTCCCACAACTATCCTTATCTATCCCACACAGCATGCAAAGGCTAACCCATTTTCTCAATGTTCCACCAACCACTTTAATTAAGTAAAAAAATGACCCAAGTGTCAAAAGCAAAGATAATCTTTTATGACCTTTCTTAACTTTATGATTTATTAATAAGCAAAAGTGAAACGCAAGTAGTGTCTTAAGTGTCTTAAGCAAGATAACCCTTCATACCTTTTTAACTTTATGAGTTTATTAAAAGCGCAAATGAACCACAGTAAAGTGTCTTAAGCCAAAGATAAACTTACAAGTACAACACTCAGTCTCTGACACTATTCCTCAGTCACTCTGAGGCATCTCCCATTGTCCTCAGCTGTTAAGCGGCAGGTTCAGCGCGCTACTGTGGAGGTGGCTGTGGCTTGAGGCTGGTCTGAGGCAGCCATTGGGGTGCTTGGCCCCGAGAGTACAAAACAGGGCATGGTGTGTCAGGAAGCTGTCTGAGAGCTGACTCGAGTCCGTGAGGTTGAGAGGGCCCCTCATCAAGGACTTGAGATGTCAGGCCCCAATAGCTGATGACAGATGTTCGTTGACCGGGCTTGGTTGTGGTGAGGAACGGAGGAGGGTGTTGGTGGGGTTGTCCTGGTCTGTCAGCCTGGGTGAGGAGTGGCGTCGGTGGTGTGCGATGACACCTGGGTGCCGGCGGGAAGTTTGCTTCTGCTGTGGGAAGTCCTGGTATTCAATAGCTTGTAGTGAGAGGCTGTTGAAAGCCGTGGAAGGGCTGTGACATCGCCTGGGTGGAGGAGAACAGACTTGGACTGGGTAGGAGCAGCTTCAGTTGGCCTTGAGGGTTGTGCAGAAGTGCTGTGATCTTCTTCTCATCACCTGGTACTGGGCCTCAGGCGAGTCCCTGAGGGTCTGTCACGTAGGTAATATGAAGGGCTTTCCGGCCGGAGGATGTATGTCGCTTGTGGACCAGCTGAGAGGGAAGTTTCTGTGCTGGTCTTAATTGTGTCCCTGATCTCCAACAGCACACTGTGGTCCTGGCCCTCCAGTCTGCCCTCTCTCTGCATCTCTTGGATCTGGAGTGGCGGTGGGGGTGGTTGGCCTTCTGTGCTGCTGCTTCTTCCTCATTTGTGACCGCAGGGCGTCATCCTCCATGGATCTACAATCTCTTGCATGGGGAGTGCAGCTGTTGGGGGGTCTCTGCCATGGCGCCCTCTGAACACACTGCTGGCACAGGGAGGAGCTGGCCATGCACTGCTCGTAAAGACTGGCTGTCTGTGGGCTTCTGAGGGAGAAGGTGTGTCAGAGGGCTGCCTCTCCGGTCACGGATCTCACCTCCAGGAACTGCACTTGGCATGACGTACATTCCCGGTCAGTGAACTTGACAGCGGACCTGCCCTGATTTCTTGAGATCTAGCTTGAGCCATAGTAGGGCCAAGGGTGTGTGCATGTGCTTCCACCATCTAAGGAGTGACCTTTCTGCCAGTGGTGCCCCCAACTCTCTGCCTTGTCTCTCCAAGCTGCCTGCTTCTTCTTGTGTCGAGCGAATAGACGAGTCTTGTGCCCTTTCTCCAGAGGTACTGCGTTCTCCCTGTTAGCCATTCCAGCACCCATCCTCATGCTCCCCTCGGAAACGGTGTACTGTTTCTCTACTCCTTCCTGTTCCCCTGCGTCCCTCCCTCTGGCAGGGGGCTTGAGCAGGGCCTTCAGTGGGCTTGAGTTATGCAGGGCCTTCAGGGGTTTGAGGCGCAGGCCTTGCAGGGGCTTGAGCAGCAGGCCTTCAGGGGCATTGAGCACAGCAGGGCCTTCAGGGCTTCAAGCAGCAGGGCCTCTCAGGGGCTTCAGCAGCCAGGCGGCTTCAGCAGCAGGGCTTATGGGTTTTGAGGGCCTTGGGGCTGGTACCACAGGAGCAGCAGCAGCTCAGAGTCATGCCGGGGGGGGGGGTTGGCTGGTTCTGTCTTCTGCCAGGGCTGCAGGAGTAGGCACCGGGCTTCTCTTCTTGGCCTGACTGATAATCATGGTGTTCCTGCTAGACTTATGTGGCAGCACGTCTTTCCTGTATGCTGACTTGCATGCATGCTGCAATCGTTTTATTTCCGGTGGAGCTGACGCAATTCATACTCCCAGCATGCGCAGTGAACGCTTTGATACGATATACATCCGCACGGCATCCCCTTTGTTTCCTATAGGTGTCTCGTGATGCATCCCCTTCCGCTCATGCCATCTCTCCGAAATTCTCCCCCGGAACACCCCTTCGGATGTATCATCCGCTGTCATCCGCTATTGGCCTCTATGAACATCTGTTTAACATCCCCGCTACATACTACCCACGTCTGTTCTTTCCATTTTTTTCCGTTCTGTTTATGCAAATTTTTCGCTACTTTTTGGAGCGAGATGACAACGGATGGAGCCACCCCGAAATTTTTGCTCGTCCGCTGTGTCCTTTATGCATAACTTTTGCGTCCGTCGCGGCCAGTGGGACCAGGCCTTTTAGTTAATATGAAGTATTCAGAGAGTTTGCATGATAATTCAATGCCAGAAAAATAAAACACGATGGCTGATGGGCTTCATTTAATGTTCTTTTAACTTAATAACAAATTTATACAAACCAGTTGTAGATTTCTTCCAACATGGAGCCAAACTCAAATAGAAACATGTTGCAAGTTTAGAGATTCAGGAACAACTTCAGCAGTTCAGAACACGACATCAGTTTCACTTTAGTTAGCAGGCAAGCAGAGAGAAGGCAGTTTCATTTCAATAGACACACTCAGGGGCTTAACATAGATGCAGTGTTGTAGAACTTAAAAAACAAAAAAGCCATGCCTAGGCTACTTCTAGTTCAGTTTCCAAACTGTCCTCATGGCTGATTTAGTTGCTATGCCTATTCATTGGCTGACCTTGTTACCATGCTGTATTCCAGTTCATGAATATACTCTGACATGAAGTTGGTAAACATTAGGCCTCAGAAGTTCATTTGGAGGGATGATCTGCAAGACAACCAAGGCATGCTCCAAACCTCTCTTTGAAATATCAAGGGCAACACATCCTCTCAAACTTGGAGAACCTCTCTGGATTTTCTGAGCAGATAGACATTTACCAAAATGTATTCCAATGGGATAGCCTTGTAAGCGTTAGAAAGCCTTAATAATGTCCCTGATTCAAATCTCACCATACCTGCCAAACTTGTAACTTAAATAATATTATATTGCACTTAAGTTCATATGCCATCTTTAGGTAATGTTTCATATTTTATTGATATTTCCAGGTTCATGATTGGACTGTTTTATTAAATTTATTTATCAAACTTACATGCTCCCAGTCTCTCAGTGTGAGGTAAAACTATTAAAAGGTATATTAAAATGCATATGGGAGTTTTGTTATAAACACCTCTTTTATAGAAACTGTTATGGTCTAAAATAATAATGTACATCTTATACAAATGGTGCTAAAATTGTGGCTCTTGATGAAATATGCACATACACATCTATAAAATGTAAGCTCTAGAGCTAGTTGTACTAGTGGTAAATATTGCATATTCAGTTTCATATTGTATAAAGATCTACAAATGTAATCTGGATCAGTAGGAATTCCCAACTCCTCAAACAGAACTATATTGAGAAACCTACATTTGAAAATCTAGCTATGCCTAATCAGAAACCTCTCGTCTGAAGTGGAAAGCTTTTGCATATCCTTTTCAACAGCCCTAGGTAATAATCATAGTTATTTATGGTGTTTATTTGTATTATGGTATATAGTTCCTCTATTATATTTTTCTTGTTTGTTGCAGGGTATTATTTTTATTGCAAAATTTCTTACCAGACTCATAGAGCATTATTCTTTGATTAATACTTGGACAACATGGCAAATCCAAAACATTTTTGGATGTACAAACTTAATCATTTCAAACTTTTATGAAAAACACAACTCATTTCCCATTAAAAAAAATCTGAATTGTGGTCAGTCATGTACTGATGTAGTATCAAGGAGTTCCATGAAAACTCGAGTAAGCTTAAATCTGGATTAGATCTGATCCTCGTATATCTTTCCAAATACAAATAACAAATAATTGTAAGTAGCTTTGCATGCTGAATCTAATGGATTGTTGGGCATGCTTGACATTACTCTACAGTCAAGGCCACAGAAAATCAATATTCTTAGGCAAGGTTTTAATTTATTTGTAGGTTCATAAAACTAATGACTTTATTTTTCTGTTTGTTAATTTTCTTTTTAGCATTCACACTCATGAATGGTTGCTATTTTAGTAAACATTAGCAAACAAACTAGAGCTTTGGTGCCATTAAAATGTATACAAAATATTGGCTATATCTATCAAAAGTATTTTTATATAACCAAGACTGCAAATGATGAGACCATTGACAATGTATTTTGATTAAAACTGTAATTGTCTATTTTCCTTAATTGTAGTAATAAAAATGCTATTAACAGTATCAATAGCAGCAAAATACCTATCAGACTAATATTCAACAGCTGGCCCAGTATCCACAGCTTTTAATTACCTAATGCTATTTAAACAGTCTTCTATTCCTTAGTTCTGGCTGGCTAGCTAGAACCTCCAGACTTTGGTTCACTGACTCCCCTTCCTTGAAAGGACATGTTTCTATCTTCGTCATTTGCTACATGACATCCATTTGTCATGAATAAAGCTGTTTTCTACATTTGACATACTGAAGAGATTCTGATAAAGAAACTGGCTGGTTCACTGTTAATAGATTTACAGGAGGATAAGCATTATTCAATTTTGTATTACTTTTGCATATATCGTGTACATTTTAAAATATGAATGATACATTTTGGAAATATTGGTTACTTCCATGGGACTTCAGAGTAGGAGACGAACATGCTTGGGCTTCTTCCATTGGTTGGGGGTTTCAAGGAACATCAAAATGAACACTGGGGCCAGTGTAGTCTTATTTATCCATCAGAGAAGGAGCAACTGCAAAAAGTCTGTTGTTGTTTCCTATAAAAGAGAAAATTCTGCTTCAGCTGCTGTTGGACTGAGAGTTAAGTAACTAAGGTAAGTTAAGTAACTTGCAGCAAATAGAAAAAACTACTATTTGTGAGTGTGTTTTTCTTTTATTCCTTTTTTTAAAACAAAAGCTATTGTTTTGTATCACAGACTCTAACAGTTTGTACCAAGAAATGTTTTGGCTGAAATATCAAATTGAATAAATCATTCGTTGCTATGGTCCTTGTTTCTACTACAGTTTCAAAGCAAGCAGGCAAGAACTCAATGTTCATTTTATGTTTGAGTTATAGGTTATTTGACCTGAACTGCTGTGTTAGAGCCAGCAACTATATCATACAACTAGAATATTATTGGCCATTTTAGCAAGTGGTTCTCTAGAGTTCATCTGCATTAGTAATCCAGTAGTTTCCTTCTCCATGATTCAAAGAAGTGTCATGATTCAAAGAAAAAAGATGTTATTTTCTTTGAGATAGCCAGTGCCTTATAGTAATCATTTTCAACTTCGAATATGGGGATCATTGACATTTTCTTTTCTTTTTTTAATTGGCCAGAATCTTGGGAAATCAACAAATTTCACAACATTCTGGCAGACAAAACCCAGATTTAAGAGACTGAACAATCTTTCAAGCTTCTGCCCATGTGTAAAGTTTAAAATGGAAGACAAGGTGTGTATACTATGTGCTTTCAAATATTTACTGACTTTCAAATTAGTAGGGGTCTTCAACCACCTTTGATTAAGATATAGTAGTCCATATAAAAGAAGAAATATGCCCATTTGCAAGATGTGAGCATATTTGTTCTGAAATACTCATTGCGCTGATTTTGCGCATTAGAGTAACACTGAGTGTGTGAAAAAAATTTTGTCTTTCAGTTGTAATTGCATGCAGTCTGTTGAGCTATTTTCAAGCTTATCGCTATTAGCTCATTGCTAAAGCCAGTTAAATGTAAGGCAGTACTTCTTCCTTCATACAAAGTCTGCAGAAAAAATAATCAGTATTTTGATTCAGTTGACAGTTTGTATGTTGTGACTTGAGAACAATTAGTGCTATCAGAGCCACAAGTATCAAAAGTCCCATTTCCAACTTATAGCCAAGATCTTGTAAGAGGGGAGCTGTTCTGTCACTGCTATCTCAGTGCTCCACTGATACTGTTCAAGAATCGTATGAAGAACTAGAGTGTGCATAACGGTTGGATCATGCATTTCAAAGCAATTCTTTACACTCTTAATGGATATGGCAAATGTATGGATTCTGTCAGGATTTTTTCTGACAGCCACGAACATAGATATTTTTCCAGTAATATAACTATCCTAAATCATTACTTGGAGTACAGTGGCTTTTGCTGTTATTTTTCAGTGCATCAATAACATTCAAAAATTAATGCTTTATAAATTCATAAAAATTAAACTTAAAAAATGATGGTAACCTTGAAAGTGAAATCTTAATTCATATTGTTTCATGTCATATACAGTTAATACTATTTAATAATTTATTAATAAAGAATTGAGTTTAGAAACAACCATCAGTTTTCTTTAATGGGAAGAAAGCTGATGCTATACTGTAATACAGTATCGACCAAATGTCTTTCAACCATGTGGGTCATGCTACCTAGCAGTTCTAGGAGTTGTTGTTCTAATACATCTAATATATCTAGAAGCCATTGGTCAGAGACATTATAAATTGTTGGTTCTTGAAGTCCTAATATCCACTGATTCGTCTTGCAGGCCAAACATGGGTAAAGCATGATGTTAGACTGGTTAGATTGTTCTCATGGTCTTTTGCATTTTGCTTATTACTTATAAAGACCCAAGAGCCCAGATTGCAATCACATGACCATGGGTGTATGTGTGTGCTGGAACAGCTGGAAGTTCCTTCCTTCAACACCCTCGTAATTTCAAACAGTTCCTGAACACACAGTCATAAGTTAAGGATTACCTGTACATCTTCTTGGGAAATGTTGCTTTGGATAAAGTCTTTGACAATTTTGCATTAGATGGTCATAATTTAAGGTCTGTTGAAAAATAATGTAAGAATCTAAGGTTTTAAAAACTGAATATTCTTTGCTTAAGAGGAAAATGGTTCATTCCTGAAGTTAAAAGCTAGCAATATTGACTGGATTGAATTATGCTTTCTATTAATAAAATCAGATAATTTATTTATTTAGAAGTAAAACATTTTTTTCATCATTGTGTTAGTTACATTTGTGAACATTAGAAGTATAAAGCAGTTTGGATTATAGTAGCTTTTATGTGCCTCCAAAGTTTTTTTATTATAGAGAACTTTCTTTAAAATTTGGGTCAGTAAATTAAATATAATATCTTAAAAAAGAAATCAGTTATAAGTTAGTGACAGAAAGAAAAAGGAAAGGAGAGGAGAATTTATCTTTCCAGTCTTTGGGGGAGATTTCCAATATTTACATAATAGTAGGCAAATATTAAAATAAATTTAGTTGGATTTTCTTAGCATTAATAAAATTAATGGATTTTAAAACCTGTAAAAGAGAAGCAGTCTTAAAGTGATCTTTCTGGGTTCTTCACAATCTCTGGTGAAAGTTTTCACTAACTCTGGAAAATTCTTCTTCATCTTCTAGAAGGCAGCGCTTCTAATACTTAACGACAGCTCTCATACCATACAGTACTCAAAGTCAGATGTCATGTCTCCCCATGGTTTTCTCTTTTGCAAGCTAAATATACCTGACAGCTCCAACTCTTCCTCATAGTTTTTATTGCAGACTTCCCTATCATCATCCTCTTTATTCTCTTTTGGGCATACTTCAATTTGACAATGTCCTTCCTTAAATAGAATGTCAAGAAGTAGGTACATATTCTAGTTGCAATCCAATTAACAAGAATAGAAAGCAACAATTCCTTCAGTCAATCTAAGACTACAGCTCTACTGATGCAGCCTAAGATTGCATTTAGTGATTTGTTTGTTGTTTGTTGCAGTTACATCACATTGTTAACTTCTAACTGCAAGTCATTTATCAGAATTTACAACAGCACAGGACTAGAATGTAACTCATTCAGCACTTCCTTCCTTGACACCAACATACATTCACTGGGTATAAATGTTGAGTGAACTCTTTAGCTATGTAATGCAAAGTCTATACCATGTTTTGCCTATTTTTTTATTATAGGAGATTTTGTTAAATGTTCTGCTGAAGGCAAATGATTCTATGTCCATTGCATTCCCGTGATCAATTGAACTGATCACTCTTATCAAAAAATGTTGATATGATACTATTTATTTCTGATAAAACTATTATTCAAGGTTTGATACTCTATGGCATATCACCACAATTGTCACTTGATTATTTCCCCTTTGCAAAACAACAATGGCCTTCAGCTCAGCTCATGTCCAATCCATTTTAGTAGACTCAAACCATGTGTGACAAATTTTCTTACTATGATAAATGTATTTTAATTGTAAACTGAATATGTAAAATTCCAGTTCACATACTCAGATGCTAAATTAGATATGTGAATCTGAATCTCAAAGTTTCTTAGTTATGACTATCATTAATATACTGAAACAGGACCAGGTGGAAAAAACATACCACTAAAATCATTGATTAATCAATGCAAAAAGGCAAGTACAGGGTTACTAAACATTGGATAATTGATCTTCAGAGATTTCAATTTTAATAACTATCCCTTAAAGCAAATACAGATCAGAAACAACTGATGTCCCAGTAAAAGTAATCTCCAACTTTGGGCTTCAAATCCAAACAGTTTAAAGCATTCTAATATGTAAGAATCTTGCCACTTTGATAATAAGATCATTCAGCTGCATTTTTCCTCTTAGAAAGTAAGACTTTTTCCTATTTGTGGTACCATCCTTGTTAATATCAAGATAATTCAATCAATTACACTACCGCTTAAACTCAAGTTAAAACATTCTGAATTTTTCCCATTCACATTATCTTTATTTTTACTTTCTTACACCTGCATTCAGTAATTTCATCATACAGCCCCATTAGATTGGTTGTTCACAGCCTATTCAGTCTCTGATCTTTGGGTGGAATCACTCATCTGACTAATCCAAGAAAAAGAGAGCAAGTAAGTCTGCTGGAAGATGATCTATTAGTATATAGTGACACAGCAGTCAAGGGAAACAAAGGTGCTAGAGAGCATAATATAAATGCTTTTCAAAGAAATAAATTATATGATACCAAACTTGCTAAATTCTACTCAAAAAGAGAAGGATTGATATTTGAGCATAATTCTGCTTTTTCAGTCTAGCTCAATTTAGATGTCTTTTCTGGAATAAAAGTCACCCATATGAATTGTGTTTGGGGAAGAAAAAAAAAAGCAAATGGTATAACCGTATTGCATATTAGAACTTGTCTCGGTATTAACAAATCCTCAGAACATCCTTTTAATGAAAAAAGCTCAAATCCAGTATCTATATTTAAAGGTAGGAATATCTAAAACATTTTGAATTCAAATCATTTCAGTTTTAAGAATCCTGAGGATGTGAGTTTGAGACCATTGTTCTGACTTTGAAAGAGCTGTTTTGCATTTGAAACCGACCCTTTCTGGTTTTTTTTTTAATGTTTTGAGCTTGAAATAGCTCCATTTCAAGCTCAAAAATCCTTCAAAACCATTGAAGTTGTCCATTTCAGGAAAAGCATTGCTTGTTTAAACTCGGGACAATTGTTTCGAGTTTAAAATGGGCCATTTCAAATTGGAAGTGGTTCAGATTTAAAACATTTTTTGCCCATTACTATTTAAAAGCCTCCATACAGCCAGCAATGAAGCAGCACTAATTGTTTGATCAGTGCCTCTCCTGCATGGGTGGATATTAATGAGTCCCACCATTTGCATAATTGTTTGGTTCTTCATGGAGCAGAGGTCATCTCAGTGCCATGTAAGCATGCAGCTCCTTACTGGCTAGAAACCCCCAGCATTGTTGTTTTGCCAGCCTTCCCCTGTTTCTTCTGCAAACAGTTACAAGGAAATATTCTCCCTAGGTTGCCCCATTGTGCTAGTTTCAGGTGGATTTGGCTGGCTTGCTCTTGTTACATATTTATGTAGTCATTGGAAAAGTTGGCAGTCAGGTTAATGTTACATGCCATGATTGCAAGCATCTAGTAGCTATGCATTTTGGCTAATATCAACAATAACCCCCTTTCCATTCAGAAGTACATATTCCAGTTTCCCCCTGCTGCTGAAATATTAAAACATTGCCATTGTCTTTACTTATAATTGTTTGAGACTGTATTCAAATAAAGCAAATGGCAGAAGACATCACCTCTAAATACTCACTATATTTCTCTGTTCAGCTGTATCCTTTGCCCCTCTACCTTTGCAGAAAGTTTTTATTGCAAGTAAATACCTCCCTCTCTCCCACCCCCACCCCCTCTCTTTTTTTAAGGATTTGTGTTCAATAATTCATTGATTCCCAGCAGCAGGGAAGAGTAAGAGATTTATGGTGTATGATTGTGTCATGTCTTGTTTTATCATGTCGATAGATAGAAAATTGACCACAACTACAAAAGCCTATTTATAATTCTATTTGATCACCATGGGAACTCATCAAAACAGAGGGCAGCACTGAAGTTTCATTAGCAGATCATCTCAGATCTCCTGCTGTGTCCTGTCTTCATTTTCTTCCGTATCATCCTTTTGCTTAGAGCCCCAGCATCAGAATGGAGGTCAGAGCAATAGTAATGGCACATTTACCATTCCCCACCATCCCCCAGATTAATATTAAACTGTTAAAAGAAAATGAGAGTTTATTGATTGTTTTAAGCCAGGCATGTTCTAGCAGCAAGCTGTTATTCAGATTCAGAGAGCAGCAATAGATAACTGATTTCAATAAGAAGACAGAAGAATGCAGCTCGGGGATCAGAACAGAGACAGAACAATGGCAGAAGAATGTTTAATCTTTCTTATGGCACTAATCATTACTTTTGCAATTTGTGATTGTTTATACAGCATTCCTTTTAAATCCCAGATACAAGATTGAAAAATCTCAATCTGGCTCCTTTTTTTTAGGTCTTGAGTATAGCTATGGAGAAATGAAGGCATTTGAGGCTTCCCCTCCCCATGCCTTTAGTTTCAAATGATTAAGTCAAATACAAACGGATCCTAGGTTTTGTGTGTGTGAGTGTTTTAACAGCATTCACAATGTTTGTTGTTCAGTGGCCTTCAGAAATGGCCAGAGCGCAGATGCAAAATTATGCAGTAGAAGGGATTTCTTAACTGATATATCATTGGAATATTGATGCCGTGATTGCCAAATTTGGTAGGATCCAAAGATACAAGTAGGGACAACTTTGCTGCAGACCCTTAAACAACAAAAAGAGCTCATAAATCAGAGAAATGGCTGTTGACTATAAACCTTGTCCTTTCCACTTGCAATAATCTTCCTTTCATTTTATCGTCTTTAGATCAATCAGTGTTTTTAATGTTCTGATCTTAGTCCTTACTTTTCAGTGCAGCCCTCATGACTGAGGACTATTTTCTTTGTAATTTGAGTTCCTGATTTAGTGGTCACATTAGTCTTGTCAGTCTGTAGCAGCACCCCATGATATTATTCATAAGCAGTGATGGTATTATCTGCTATAAAGTTGTGTTGTAAATCAAGCCAAGTTGTCATTTTAAATATTTATGCACGTCTAGGGAAAATAATTGTGAAGCAGCTCTCCTTTGCTATAAAACACCCAGCACCCTGGTCCTGATATCTGACAAGAAGAGTGCAAGAGACCCACTAAAGTTAACAGCCTCGTTAAAATATTGGGCTTCAAAGTTATTTGGATGTGTCAAAAAGAATCTTTGTACTGAGGGTTAAGCAGCAAGGAAGGTTGCCATTTTAGAGCTCCTTTGTGTGTTGGCTTTTTGGTCTTGGCTGTCACTGGTTCTGAAGGTTGAAGAGAAGAGCAGTGTCAGAAAGCTGATTGGTAGCACCAAATTTTCTGAGACAATCTGAATCACATATTCAGCCACTTTGCCACAGTGGATTAAGATGATCTAAGAGGGCTTTGTGAGCTCAATAAAAATCAGGCAGGAGTGAATGTGCTGGGAGAATTTCTACCCTTTTTGTCCTTCCAAGTTAATTGTTAACCTATTTTTTTAAAAAAAAAAATCTTTAGAATTTTGTAGCTTCAGTCCATTGTTTTTAAATAATGTATGTAGATTTTTGAAAACATGCAAATTGGAAGGAATATTTTTTAACCTGAAGACTGCTTGTCTCGTCATGTTTCTTGTATGTGATTGGTTCTGTCAAGTTTGACAAAGGTTTATTTAATTTTCACTGGAGATACTTGATCTTTATGATGTATTTTCTGCTATATGCAAATGCTTTATAGAAACTGGAGGGTGAAAGAGATAGCAATGGGAATCTAGTGTCATTCTTATTCATTTTGTGTGCGATTGCAGGCTTGCTTGCACAATCTTATTAAAATTACTCACATGTAGGTAATATTTGCATAATTTATAATGTACTGATCAAAATTTAGCTTTTGCCAGTGGAAATATGAATGTGTTCTTTGAATATCAGCTGAAATCCCATATTTTTTGGCATATGAGCCATACAGCATATACTGAAAAGTATGGAATAAAAATATAACTGCATCAAGAAAGTGATGGTTTCGGCACAGTTGTGATCCAACAATTTCAAATTAATACTTGAAAAATTATAAATATCATACGCTCATTGAAAATTAATTCCAATAAATTATACTAGATGTGACAGAATTCAATTGACTGCTTGATAGCTCAGTTCACAATCCGGTTGGGTTTTTTTTCCCCAGTCCCATTGAAGCCAATTATGTCAAATTGGCTTAAACTCAAATGCTTTATCTTAACTGGGGTTGTAGATCAGGTTATAAAAATGGACAGATGGTTCTTTAAACATTCTAGTTATACTACTGAATTGAATAGGAAAAACACTTTTACTTGCAAAGAACTTTTAGCATTGGGTTTTGAGAGTGGAACTACACATTAAAGATGAACATGGGGTTCTCGACCTCTGTAGGAGAGAATCAGCAGTTAGGAAATCATTAGCATACATTCCCACCTGCTATTTTTCTCTCTATTTCCAGTTAGGCTTGTTCAGTAAGCCTCGTGTGACAAATGGCCTTTGGTGAAGTTTTCTCAAAGGGGTTCACCTTGTGTGGAATAGCTGAGAACTTCTGTTTGCTACCTGTGAATTCCTTCATAGAAATGTCTTGTTTATTTGTTTTTTAAGAAACAAAATTTGGGTGCATGAAATCAGATTCTCAAAACATAAAGCTACCTTTCTGGATACTGTGTATCTACTGAAAATAAAACAAGAAAAATAAGCTCTAGCATGATTTATTAGAATGCTCCGATTATAAGCCCTATTGCAAAAATAAGCCCCAGTTAAGAGCATCCACCCTGGGGGGAGGGATGAGCATGGCCAGTACAGGAGGCAATGAGTGCACAATGAGGCACCACCCCCACCCTGCCACCCCCATCATTCGCCTGATGTGAAAATAAGCCCTAATGGATCTTTTGGATCAAAAATAAATATAAGACCCTGTCTTATTTTTGGGAAAACTCAGTATTGTCCCTGCAATTTCCTGCTCATTTCCATCGCCATGGTGGGAAAATGTAGATAATGCAAACATATTAAAGCAGATGGTACTATTCGTGTGTTCATTCAAATTCATGGAGATATGGAAGTTAGATTTAGTATTACTTTTAAGTTGGTGTAAATTCATCTCATCCTTCTCATAAGGCACTTCTGGGTTGAAAGGCTTAGCCAGTGACATCACCACTGCCCAGGGGACACTCATGGGGACTCCTTTGATCTCCCCATCAAGGAGCTGGAGTGAGTGAATTATGTTCATAACAAAATATAATGCGATGTAAGGATATCATATTTTCTATCCAAACGTAGCCTTAAAAACACATCAAGGAAATTTAACTTGGAACTATATTCAGTTTATGACTGTATATGGCTTAGAGAATATTCTCATCTTGGTCATATTCCAAAATAGGAAACTCATCACTTTATTATTCTCCACAGAAATGAATGAGACAGTTATGTTAGACGGGGAGAGTAAAGGGATAGGTCTGTTGTCACTGTAAGAATCCTGAGGGAAACTTTATTTCTCATGAGATACTGGGCTCTGTTCTATAATGTTTTTAAAATCAATACCCAAAAGGAAAATCAACCCTCTGATTCCTTCTTATATCTTGTTGGTGATTGCAGCAATTGGTGGGTAGGGAGAAGGTTAAATATTTAAACACATTTGCCATTATTTCCAGCTGTTGATCAAGAAAAAATGTGGCTGGTTACTATTTGGGAAAACTGCCAGCCTGGCAAGGAGGAGGAATCAAGCAGGGAATTATCCTTGTTCTGTGGGACCTTATCTGTTTGTCCCCGAGGGAAAACAAACCATCTGGGGTTTCCTATATTATAGGAAGAATACAATAAAATGATAAGTTTGAACCTTATTCATGTGAAACTGGTTGCTTGCCCCGACAAATTATTACAATTTGTTTATTTTGAGATTTTGATATACTAGATTACTAATATTCCTTAAAAGCCAGATTTAATATTTACATGTACTCTATAAACCTCTATTAAATGAACATAGTTTTAAGCAGTATACTTTTTCATCTTTCTACAGTCTACAGGTTTTTACAGTGAAGCTTATATGAAATAAAAATAAATTAGACCTTGTGTTATGGTTAGATTCTGTAGCATTGTTACCAATGGCTGACTGGGGAATTCTGGGACTTGAAGTCCACACCTTAAAATTTGATGTTAATGTGTGTTAAGTTTGAGAAACACTGTCCTAAGTGATCAAAGATAAAATAAAATTTCTGCTCTTCTAGCTGAGTAAGAGCTAATGCTATGGGTCATTATATTTTAAGGTGTTGATCAGCAATTGAAAACACCAACCCTTCATTAAGAATGACATTAAGCCCATGTCACACTGCACCAATGGATGGAAAGAGGATGTAAACGGAGAGAAACTTGCCATCCGTTGTTGAACGGCGATGCATCCGTTCTGTAACTCACTGCGTCTGTTTTTCTTTCCTCTCTATACGTCCAAGCATCCGTCGACTGAGGTTTCCATCCGCTCAAAAAGTTTGAGGCTGCCTCAAAACTTTTTGAGTCAGAAAATGTATCCAATGCGTCCGTTTGCATCTGCAACGCATAACGGGGAACATCCGTTCGCATCCGTCGGCAATCCGTTGCAACGTCTGCTACAATCCGCTAGGCATCTGCCTGCACATTCGTGCAAACTCAAATCCGCTCCAGCAGAAAGCGGACCACAGGGAGAAGCGGAACAGACGCGAATGGACCGCGCAGCATTAGTACACGGATGGAGAAAGATGAAAGTGGATGCACTCAATACAAAGCAATTTTTAAAACGGAAAAATCTTCAGAGGGACCTATTCTCGGATATTAAGGAGTCTAACAGGATGCCTAGAGAGTGCAAAAGGACAAAAGGGAAAACCTATATTCCTATAAAAAGGGGGAGCAACTCACCTGGATCTCACTTTCAGTCGCACAGCCCTGCGGTGCAGACCTCTTAGCTTCATCTGGCTCTTGCTCTTTCATATCATCCAAGTCATCTCACATGGATCGTAAACACAGTCCTTTTGTTAGCCACCCATGTTCTGCAAACAGTGGGCGAAGCCATCTACAGGCTCTTTCAACTGTTCCTACGGGAAAGAAAAGGAGGCGTCCAAGAAGCGTCTGGTCCGAAGATGGATCGGGAGAAGAGCAGAGTACAGACTGTACAAACAAGCTGATGGTGGAGCTGAGAACGAAGACCCTCGTGCATTCCAGAACTTCAATGGAGATGCCCTCCAGCCATGTTGAACGGAAGTTGTGGAGCGGCTGACACCCAGGTTGAACCAAGCAGAGCACCAACTTCTTCGGCCCAGCCTGGACCTTGGCTCAAGGTGGCACTGGACTCTGCGCCACCTGGCCTCAGGGACACCTTACAGGAGGCATTGCAGTTACGGCTGGAGGGTGCCACACAACACCATCAGCATTGTGGCCAGAGAAAGTGGTGCAGGCCATCATCGAAGAATACTGGAGGAGGCTTCTCCAGTGCCCCTCCACTGAAGAAGGATCGGAAGAAAGTTGGCAGAGCAGTGGTATCAGAATGGAACTCCCCACACGCGTTGGAGCCATAGATGGCAAGCACGTGGCCTGCAAAGCTCCAGCCAACTCAGGGTCCAACTTATTTCAACACAAGGGCTCCTTCAGCATCATTCTCTTTTGCCATGGTCAATGCTGTACAAGTTCATGTACACTCGCATGCTTCAGGCAAACGGCTCTCTTCAGATGCCCAGAGTATACGAATGCCAGGTCACTCAAGGAGGGCTGCGAACGCCAACCTGCATCATGGGGCTTCCCAGATCCAGACCCCCTGGTCAACGACACGCAAGATGTTGCCCTACTTCATCGTGGGGGATGACGCCTTCTTCCCTCAGAACTTACCCTCATGAAGCCCTACACTTCCAGGACTCCTCACCCGTGAAGAGAGGATCTTCAACTACAGGCTGGTCCACGGAAGGCGGGTTGGTGGAGAACGCTTTGGCATCTGGCCAACAGATTTCAGGTACTTCTCACCACCAATGCAGCCATTGCCCAGAGACCATGAGGAGATCGTGAAGCTTGCTGCCATCCTGCACAATCTCATGCGCACCCGCTACCCATCTTGCAGAAAGGCTCGTGACCTTCAACAAGGCAAATGGGACATGCGAGCCTGGTGGACCATACAGTCCCACTATGCTTGCAACTGGAGGTTTATCATCCCACAGCTATCTTAACCCATCCCAAAGGTATCCTACCCATCCTACAGCTATCTTAACCCATCCAAAGGTATCCCTGCCATCTGCACTGCTATCTTTAACCCATCCCACAAGCCATTGGCAAAGGCTTAAACCATTTCTAAAAAATTTCCACCATAAACTTTATTGACAAAAATAATGAAGCAGTGTTGGTAAGCAAAAGATAATCTTTATTAATAAACAAGCTGTAAAAGAAAAATGACCAGTCAGAGTGCTCCAAATACACAAGTCTACAGGTAAGCCACCCATGTCTCTGCGCACTGCTTATCGTCACTCAGAGGTGTGCTCAGGTCCTCAGGGGTGAAGGTCCAGGTTGCTGTGGAGGTGGCTGCTGCTGGAGTGCTGGTCTGAAGTGCCATGGGTGCCTGGCCCAAGAGGACAACAGGTGATGGTGTGTTGAGAAAGCTCTTCGGATAAGCTGGCTCAGAACCGCGTGATGCTGGAGAGGGTCTTCCTCCATGCATGGGTGCAGCCCCAGTACCGATGAACAGATGTACTGAGGCCGGGCCTTGGCTGTAAGGGTGGAGGAAGGAGCAGTGTAGTGGGGCTGTCTGGTCTGCAGCTGGGTGAGGGCTGGCATGGGTGGGCATCGGTGGCGTGGTGGCATCGGTGGTGTGGGTGTCTGTCGTGGCATCAAGTGTCGTGGGTTGGCATCGGGGTGGCATCAGTGGAAACCGGTGGCAATGGTGTCGTCCGATGAACCGTGCCTGGGACCTGGAAAGGGCTTGCTGCTGTGCTGCTGACCTCCTTGAGTAGGCCTAGCCGCCTGGTAAGGCTGAGGAGCCTGTGGGTAAGCCTTGGAAATGGGAGGGACATCAACCTGGGGTGGAGGCAGCAGACTGACTGGGTTGGGAGCAGTTTCCCTCTGGATCTGGAGGGTTGTGAGCAGATCAGGTGATCCTGTCCTTCACCCCCTGGTACTGGGTTCCGCCATGCTCCATGAGGGTCTGTTCACATATGTGAGGAAGGGCTTTGCGGTTTGAAGGATGAGGAGTCGGTGTGTACCAGCTGAGAGAGGATATCTCTGCTGCTCCTGAATGGTGTCTCTTATCTCGCAGCATGGACAGTGTGGCTCTGCCCCTCTGTCTGGCTCTCTGCCTTTCTGGTGGAGGTTGAAGCTGGGGGTGGATGCGGGTTGGAACTGTGTGTGGAAGTTGCCGTCGTCCTTTCTCCTACTGTGCCAGGGAGTCCTCCAAGCGCTCCGCCATTGGTTAGAACAGCTGTTGGTGGTTCTCCGTCATTGGCACGCTCATCAGACACCTGCCTGGAGAGAGGGAGCTGACTCTTCGCCGAAGAGGATTCTGGCTCTCAGCAGGCTGCCTGAGAGGAGGGTTGGAGAGGGGCTTCTCTCTCGTGGCAGATTCACCCTCCAGGAAGCTGCACTTGCCATGACGTAGGTCTTCTCTGGTCCGTCAGCTTTGGACCGGTAGGGCCTGACCAAGATTTCTTGAGGTGCAGCTTCCCGTTAACAGGTGTGCATGTGCTTCCAAACAGCGAGGGCACCTCGGAAGTGTAGCCCAGGCTCCTCTGCCTTCTCTCTAACCAAGCAGTCTGCTCCTTTTTGGTGTTCCCTATAGAGCCTTGTTCCCTTCCGCATATGATATATTTCATTTCTCTCAGCCACTCCAGCACCTCATCCTATCATGTTCTCCTTGATGTTGTATTGCCTCCTCTCCATTCTGCGAGTCTGCCTCTTCCTTCCCTTGGCAGGACCAGCATGGACCTCATCAGAAGGGGGCTTCCAGTTGTAGGGGCATGCTCCTCCACAACCAGCAGCCAGCAGCCACCAGCAGGACCACCAGCAGGCAACAAGCAGCACACGGATCAGCAGCAGCAGAGTAAGCACCAAGCAGGACCAGGATCAGCCACAGCAGACGCAGATCAGCAGCAGCAGAGTAAAGCACCAGCAGCACCAGCAGGACTAGGAGCCACCAGGAGCACAGCAAGCGGACCAGGGCACCAGCAGCACCAAGTAGACGAGGAGCAGCTTCATTCAGAGTAAGCACCAGCGAAGCACCACGCACAGAAGCAGCATCAGGCAGAGTAAGCAAGCAGCAAAGCACCACCGCCCAAAGCAGCTTCTAACAGAGTAAGCACAGCATTAAGCACCACCGCCATAAGCAGCATCAGGCAGAGTAAGCGCACGAGCAGAAGCACCACCCGCCATAAGCAGCATCATCAGCTCCTGCCAGAAGCAGAAGCAGCAAGAAGCCCAGCCCCAGAAGAGCAGCTCCGTGCTGCAGAAGCCCCAGCAGAAGCAGAGTTGAGGCCAGGGGTGGAGGGTGGCCCTGTCCCTGCTTGCAGCCTGGCAAGCAGAATGGCTGAGGCTTTCTCTTCTTCCCGCATGCGTTGTGGGGTTGCTGGCTGGCAGGCAGGCAGGCAGCAAGGCTGGCAGGCAGGCAGGCAGGCAGTCATTGTGTCTGGAAGCAGGTCTTTCCTCTGAATGTTGACCTGCTTGGAGCTGCTTCCCTTTATAATACGCGGGCTGACGCAATGCATCCTCTACGCATGCGCCAGTGAACGCTAGTATCGCTAGGCTTACCGCTGTGCATCCGCTTCAATCGCTCGCTTCCGCTGTGCATCTGCTTCATCCCGTCGGGCGTCCCTCCTGCATCGCTTATATCCGTTTCCACGTCTGCTTTGCTGCGGTCCCCCGGAAGCCTTGCGGATGTGGCCATCCGCTTCCATCCGCTAGGCTTCCATGAGCATGCCGCTATTCCCATCCACCTGCGTCCTCCCCGCGTCCGTTCCTCCGTGTTGTCCGCCTCTGGTTATCGCAAATTTTTGCCCCTTTGAGAGCAGACAACAACGGATGAACATTTTTCTCGTCCGCTGTGTCCTTTTTACAAACGTTTTGCATCCGTCGGCCAGTGTGACAGGGCCTTTAAGCAGCTCCAGAGTGCATATTTCTTCAATCAGCAACTAACTCATAATCATAGAAAAAGACAGTCAGATTGAAGCTTCTTCAACTGTCTCCTCCCTAAGGAATTTATAACTAAGCACAAAGTTCAGTTTGCAATGGCCAACTGTAGAGATATGGAGGAGGGCTGAAATAAAGTTTCTCCTCCTTTCTCTGACACATTACTTCTCAATGTGATATCTGGGCTGCAAAAATCCAGACAACCACTAGATAAGAGAAAAGAGATACGGTCACCTCTTTCTGCTGCATCCCAAATATAGGATACACAGTATTCAATTATTTATTTTGTTTATTTGTCCAATTTCAAGAGTTGACAACTCACTGATAGATAAAAGTAATGCATATAAATAAAAGTAGAAAGAGATTCTAGGTAATCAGGAGACCAATATAGTGAACCATCAGGCAGAGTGGATTTCTTCAAGACATGATAGCTCCAGTCATATCATTCAGTATCGTATGAGAAATAAAGTCCCATTTAAGTTGGGCTGCTATATCCAAGTTGCAAAAATCCAAATTACCACTATGCAGTAGAAAAATAGATGCAGAAAACTCTAACCGTATACTTCACTCCAGAAATTAAAATATAGAGCTAAAAGGGCCATTTGAAGTTACCTAATCCAACAACCTGCTCAGGTGGAATCCTACCACAGTAGAGAATGTCTGGACAGATCAACATCCAGTTTCTGTTTGAAGACCTACAGCACAGGAGAACTTAATACATCATGTGGTAGCTGATAATGTCAGGAAGATCATCCAAACATGAGTCTACTGAATCTACAACTGTGCCTTCTGAACTCCTTGGATCTAGTTCTATATGTGGGGCAGATCAATATTTCTGATGATATGGACTCTGTATTCCAGTTAATGCTTCTCAATTTAGCATTTGGTTTTTTAGCAGCTGCAACACACTCCTGGCTCATGTTTAACTGATAATCAACAAGGACACCCAGATCTTCATCTGCAGGGCTGCCAAGCCATTTCTCTCCCTTTTCATTTTTCCTATCCAGATACAGAACTTCCTGTTAAACTCGGTCATATTTATTTCAGATTACTGCTTAATCCTGACTGTGGTAGCTCTAATTTAATCTAGAAATTGAAGCAGTGCTCCTAAAAGAGTTTAATTTCCTACTTGTCCTTTACATTAGTTACATAGCATTTATGGGATGGACAGATGGAGATTTATTAAACAGAACTGTGTCAGATTTCTGTTGGCTGGCAAGGCAAGAAATAGACTTCCAAGGACACGTAGGTCAGATAAATAAGCTTTATTGTAGCAAAGATAATGAAGCTATTATGAAAGGACCCAGCAATTGATGTATATCAAACGCAGGCCCTATTTATAGTACAATCAACCTTCACATTCTTGTATGCCATTCTCCTACCTTCATCGTAATGCCATTCTCCTACCTTTATACTAATGAAACAAAGCCATTCTCTTTTGGGTAGAAGGGGATGTTTCCATATTGTTTCAGTAATGAGATTATCTGATATCAAGGGTGTGTGTGTGTGTGTGTGTGTGTGTGTGTGTGTGTGTGTGTGTAAGAGACANGTGTGTGTGTGTGTGTGTGTGTGTGTGTGTGTGTGTAAGAGACAGCATGTGAGAACTTGCTTTAAACTCTGACTAATCATTTCAAGACATACAAGAATAAGAACATCTCTGATGGCATGCCAGAGATAAAGGCACACACCTGGAATCCCATATGCCAAAGGTTTCCCAACCCTCAGTCCACAGCCCAGTCCTGGGCCACAGCCCATAAGCAACTGTGCCACACAAGTGGTGAGTGAGAATTTGAAGCATCATTTGCACAAACAGCGGGTGTGTGTACGAAAGCATCTCCTTCCCCTGCTGCTGCTGCTCCATGGAGCCAGAAGAGTTGGGGACTGCTGCCATATGCATTCTCATAGAAAACATTTTTTGTATAATTTATTTTGTCCCTCAATCACTTTAGTGTATGATGAGAAGTAGATATGCTGGGACTACTTGTGTAGAATTGTTCTTTCTGTGACTATACAGACTATCAGTCTTGCCATCTCTTATAGGTGGAATATAGAATCACTTTTTAAAATATTAGATTTGGGCTGCAAAAATCCAATCACCTTCACTTTCCTCTAGTGGTCACTCATATATTTAAGGAAGATATGGTAACCCCATCAATTTCTATTTATAGTTCTATAGAATAAAGTAAATGTCAAACAAATCTGGGGCTAGAATTTTAGGAATGCTTTGTGCTTATGTTATAGCAGTGGTCTTTTTTGTTATTTGTAGACAATGCTTTTAATTGATATTGTTCATTTATTATCTTCTCTACTACAAAGAACATATTGTGGGTGCTCTCACAAAATGACAACCATGGGGATTGGCTGATTCTTGAAATCAATGGTGGGATTCAAACATTTTTACTACCAGTTCTGTGGGCATGGCTTGGTGGGCAGGGCAAGGGAAAGATACTGTAAAATCTCCATTCAGAGGTGATATTGACCAGTTGTCCGAACTACTCAAAATGTCCTCTACACGTTCTCCAGAACTGGTCAGAACCTGCTGAATACCACCTCTGCTTGAAATGGGTGCCACATTCAGTACAACCAGTTAGAAAAACCCCATTTACCGGAAGGCAAACTAATGTAATTGCTTCATGCTTCATACCCCTCATCTCTCTAAAACGCTTTTTTCCATCCCAGCATACTGGGATAAAGACATTTCTGATCCAAGCACTGGGTGCAGCCACCCACTATTTTTATTTACCAATAATAACTTAGGCCGTATGTTGAGCAAATAGATTGAGTAGGCCACAAAGGAGGTATATAGAAAAAAATTAGTTCCCTTAGCATGAATCCTATCAGGTAGACCAGACTAAGAAATCAGTACTGTGAAAACCTAAAGCAACTTTTATTAGAACAGCTATAGTAACAGAATCATTCAAGTCTGAATATGCTACCATTCCTTCATTGAGTCTGAGCTCAGGTTTTGTTTCTCTGGATGTTGCCTTGGTACTGTAGCAAATCTTCCCATTGTCTTTCAAACCTCTTCTCTCTATTCACTACTCACTTATGCTATATAAGCTTGTTCAACAGTTCTTTCCCTCCATTTAGCTAGGCCTTCTTGTCTCAGAATGATATAATATTGTCACCAACTTAGAAGATTTTAATAGTAGAGTAAATAAATGATGGAAAATTGGGCATCATTGGCTGTTAAGGTTATTGATGATATACTACTTCCTGAACTACAGGTAATATTCCTTAAATTCCAGCATCAGAGGAGTTATTGTTCAAGCCTTTGGTTAGGATACATGGAGTGTCCATGAATTGCATTTTGTTTCTTTTTTGTTCCTGTCTCTTTTATTCTTTTAGGTTTGTCTCTTATTGTATTTTCTTCCTTATTTTTAATGGTTTTTGATTGTAAACCAGTCAGTCATTGGGAGTCAGGTAACATACAACAACAACAATAATAAATGCTTTTGCCCTCCTACCTACTCTTAACTACCATAATTAGGGCTAGAATTTTGGTCGTGGAGCAAAGTGGTTGGTAAGTGAGATGCCCACACGATGCACTCAACAACTGCATTCTTGGCACTCCTGGTGATGATACTTAAGTTATCTACCAGGTTGTTAAGCAGACAAAGTGAAAAAGTTGCCTGCTGAAGGATTTCAGTTCCACATGAGGCTGAATCCCTCCCAGCACGCTGCATTTTTGCTCTCACACATTCCTGCAGCCTGCCAAAGGATTTCAGCTCCCTTCCATGCCCAGAGGGTAATCCTTCAGTAGGTGCAGAAATGGAGTTGAATTTTTCAGAATTTTAGCTCTGTTCCTGCAACTTCACAAAGGATTTCCTCCATTCAGCGTATGGAGGGGAAGTCCTTCTCTGGGCTACAGGAAAGAAATTGAAATCCTGATGATTTCAGTTCCATTCCTGCACCCTCATAAAGGATTTCAGCTCCCCTCAATCCTGTCCACTCACAACTTTTCCTACCAGCTTTCCCATTGACTTTTTGGAGAAACCACAGAAATTGCAAATAGTGATCACATAATTGTGGGGTGTTTGGCTATGGATCATAAATGCAAACAGGTTACTAAGCATCATTAGGAATCACATAACAGCAAAGATTGGTTCAACATTTTTCAATGGTTGGTAGTGCTGTCCAATTCAGCACTACCAACAGCCATTAAGCAACTGGTCATTAAGCAAGGGCTACCTGTATATTTATGAACTCCTGAATGCAACTAATGTGCTAATATGTAGCACAAGAATGCTGGGTAGATGGGGTTTTTTTTAGCTTGATCCAGGAGTTTTTGTGTCACTAGTAGCTTTTCAAAGAGATTAAGAGATTAAAAGCATTTTAACATCTGTCAAATATAGATTGGTATATATTTTGCAAAGCAGAATACTGTTACTTTAATAGTCTCCATTCCCTCAGCATAACCATTTTGTTAAAGATATTTACGTTCAGTTATTATATCTTGTAAAGAAATAACTTATACTAAGAGTGATAAACTAACTGAAGGTAGGTTTATATGAATAACTCTAAAATCTCTATTTGTAATCCTTTGAAGAAAAAATTTCACATTTAACAATACTGCAATAGCCCATTCACTTTGTTATTATGGAATCTTGGCTTCATTTAAAATTAATGTGATATTTTGATAATATGGCAAAATATAGTGTAAAGGATGTATACATGTTATATATGCCATGTTGTTATATATGCCATATGCCAGTTGTTCAGTGAAACAACTGTAAAAGTCTGACTCACAGATGAACACAATACAGAAACCTGATGATGGCAGGTGAGATTCTGCGCCGAAACGTTGCTACAACTTTAAAAGCACACTACATGCATGTGGGAAAATACCTGAACAAAGCGAACAGCATACATGTAATACGTCACCGCGAAACTAAGAAAACCATTGTACATATACATTATACATTATTACATTAATACATACATACTATGTATGTATGTAATATGTATATGTATTATGTTATGAGCAATAATACACATTATTCAGGGCAACCGTCCTTGATCAGTATCATGGTCCTGGCGTGCCACCAACTCTTCACAGCCAATATTATAACAAAGCATACTGCAATTCCAATTTGAATCGAAATGGCAGATGGTAGCAGTTCTAGACCTCATATCTTTGAAGCAAAAGCAAATCTCAACCAACAAAACCTAAGCAGGCTAAGGGACTTTCTAGAGCTCAGAAAGGGACGCTATCAGGCGCCACAAAGCTTTACAAAAGCGATAGAACACGCAATCGAGAGGCTTCACAATGTCCCACCAGGATTTCTCCTGCCCACTGTCTCTTCCACCCTCCTCCTCCCCTAAATCTCTCCCTTTCATCCAGGTGCAACTTGGCTCCCCAATGCAACAGGCCCAAGTGCCGGGACACCGATCACTGCGCAGGGTTCTACTGAAGCCACATTCACTCCGATGGGCCGTGTGGTCTCGTCAGCAGGCGACTAGCTTATTGAGGAGGTTCTAGAGAGGACGAAAGCTTGGATGGAGCCGGCAATCTGCCAGGGAAATCGCAGCGGGGCCTTCAACACGCAGTTATGATTAGGGAATATCCTGTATCACCGATCATGAGATTCCCAATCGCTGAGAGGTCTTGACCAGGGTCAGAGCAATGCACCATACCCAGGTACATTTACAGGGGAGACCCCCTCCAAGGGCCGACGGAGGAAGAGGGGAGGAAAGTGGATCAAATTGATCAATGGAAGAGATAATTTGGATCAATACAGTGTAGCGAGCCCTGTCAGAAAGCAGACCCTTAAAAGGGGAAGTTCTGAGGATGAGGGTCTTATTCCTGACCAACCTGTTTTCACAGGCTATATTCCACCCCAGCCTTTCAAATCCTCTTGTTTAGGCAAAAAATATGCACACCTTGAAACAAGTCCGACCCTTTCCACCACACCAACTCCTTTGGAAGAGGGACCAAAGGATCTAATCTTCAACCAATCAGTAGTTGAAGGCAGAGGGCGATCCCAGTTCCATCCCATGTTTCAAGAATCTGGTTACAGAAGCGAGTGGGCCGGCAGCAGTTGTACAAGGCCCCACTGGATGTGACAGGAAATGTTTAATCTGGTCCTGATTGGGCTCAAATTATTGATACTCCCGAGGTAGATGAACCTATAGTGGATTAGGCATCTCCTCCATCCCTCAGTTGCATGCATTGGAGGCATTAAAGCCGGAGGAAAAAAACAGGACGAGCTAGCCTGCGCAGAAGACCCATCAGTCATGAACACGTCGGGCATCAGAGCAGCCACACCGCCTCCTTCTTCACGCGTTCCTCTCTCAGATGGCTCCATCTCTACAGCAACATGTCCCTTAATTCTAACCTTAGAGTGCAGCAAGATATTACTAAAACTTATTGTTGCTGCTGAATTTTCAGATGATGCACTTATCATTGCAATCAAGTTTTTCAGCTGGGCGATTTACTTCACATGTCATCAAGCACGTCGCTTGCTGTGGTTAAAACATTGGCAAGGCCGCTGCAAGCAACAAATCCAAAGGCTGGCCTTCACCCCATATTGTGCGGAGAAGACAGACTGTTTGGCCCTTCCCTTCATCCACTACGAATCGAATACCTTAACAAAAAGAAAATTCTTCCTTCCCCTTTTTCAGATGGTCAGAGTCCTAGAACCCCCAGTCCTTTTGGAGGGGATCCTTCAACCCTTTTACCAGGTATCCCTTTTTTTCACCAGAATATCAGAGACCCCCACCATTCAGACCGGGCCAGCAGCAAAGCATAGGTCAGACATCGAAGATAAGTTGAACAGAAGGGTAAGTTTAATCCCAAAAGATCCTTTTGGGGAGCAGGAAAAACAGGTCCTTCAGCGTTCAAGATAACTCACGGGACTCAACCCTCATTGGTGGATGCTCTAAATTATTCGCCCGACCATGGGACTTCCTCCAACCACTGAATCCTGGGTCAGAGACAACTATCAGATTTGGCCTTGCCGCTAGAGGAGTTTCAGTCCACTCCCTCCAGATTTTTTCATGTCAATGCCTCTCATCCAGAACCTGGTTAAACATGATCTCAGAATCGGCTAGTCCACACCTACTGGAATATACGAGGCCATCCAACCAGTTGCTACCTATCAAGGGGAGGTTTTCTATTCACATCTTTTTTGTTGTTCCCCAAAGTTTCGGGGGGATGAAGAGCGATCGTTTAGATCTGAAATGTCTCAACCATTTCTTAGTATATCGCAAGTTTAAAAATGCATACCCTGCAATCTACTGCTCGGGCATCAAGAAAGGGGGATGTCCTCACATCCATAGACTTGTTGGAGACATATGCTGCAATATTGCTATTTGGCCTTTCCCACTAGTAGAATTTCTCAAGATTCTGTTATATAACCACCATTTTGAATATGTGGCCCTTCCTTTGGATTTGCTCTTGCCCTAGGACCTTCACGAAGGTGTTCTCGCAGTGCTAGCTGCTCATCTTCAGGACATCCCCGTACAACTCCAGTGTTATCTTGATGACATCTTGATCTTGTCATCTTTCCGCCCCCCCAGCAGTCAGACACTCAGAATACATTACAATCCCTCAACAACATGGCTTCTCATAAATTGAAAAAGAATATTTAACACCATCGACTTGGATTAACTCTGGGTTATCATCTGGGGCTGTCAACAGATTACGGCTGGGAAGGCAAAGTTTACTGTCACCAGATAGGGACTATATAGCATTACAGCAATTAGTTAAGAGATCTAGAAGGTATTAAGAGAGTGTCCCTAGCTGAACTATTCAAAATTGTTAGGCAAGATGATCTCATGTATCTCTATCATCCCTTGGGCCCGGCTCCACACTAAATCTCTCCAGTGTTCCTGCTATCCAAACCAACGCTCCGGTTCGAAGCAACTCCAAAACAAAGGTCAGGCGGGTAACCACCAAAGGGTTCTCATATCTCTCCTTCTAGTGGGACCAGACCAGTCATCAAACAGAGCTGGTCTGGAGCCACAAAGACTTACCATCACCACTGATGCCAGCCTGTTTGGATGGGGAGCTCACATTCAATCGCTTACATCCCAAAGCCGCTGGTCCACCATAGAACAGTCTTGCAGCATAAACTGGCTGGAGTTTCGAGCAGTACACCTGGCTCTCCACAGCTTCCTTCCCCAGGTACATGATCAGCAGATACTAATACTGACCGACAATGTAACAGCCAAAGCTCACATAAACAAACAGGGGGGCACACAGTTGAAACATCTCATGTGGGAAGCGGAATGGTTGTGTCATTGGGCAGAGACCAACCTACTCTCCATCACAGCAGAGCACATTTTGGGCCTGTCGAATACACAGGCAGACTGGCTGAGCAGGGCCACCATCGATCAATTGGAGTGGGGCCTCCATTCCTCCTTGTTTCAGGAAGCAGTCAGGACATTTGGACAGCTGGTGGTGGACCTGTTCGTTTGTAGAAAGTCTACAATTTCTGATGTATAGAGTTGTTTTCTTTGTTGCGATCACTTCTGCTCATTGTATTTCAGAGGTTGCAGCCTTGTCTATCAGACAAGATCTTTGTGTTTTCCATGCTGATCGGGTGGTCCTTCGCCAACCCTACATTTATACCCAAAATCAACTTAGCTTTTCATAGGGTACAAGAGCTGATACTTCCTAATTTTTGCCCCAGACCATCACAAGGGATAGAACTGCAATGGCATAGGCTTGAAGTGAGGTGAGCATTGCGAATATATATCAGCTGTAAAGTGGCTTTCAGAAAAATGGAGGCCTTATTTGTGTCCTTTCAGCCCAACGATCTGGGAGGCAAGGTCTTACCTTCTACGATAGGCCATTGGCTATGGGCTGCAATAGCAAAAATGTATCAGACTCAATCCCTGCAGGTGCCCAGGGGCACAACAACTCATTTAACAAGGAGCGCCACAACATCGGCAGCATGGGCCACACAGGCACCAATTACTGAAATTTGTCGATCCGCAACCTGGGCCTCCCAATCACTTTTCATTGATGTGTTTGCATCTGCTGAGGCCTCCTTTGGCAGAAGGGTTCTGCAACGGGTCCACAGGGACCAGGAGGAGATTCCAGGCCAGACGGAGTCCCTCCCATAGGACAGGCCAAGCTTTGGTATGTCCCACTCCTGGATGCTCTGAACAGCTCATAGGAGAAAGAGTGTTGGTACTTACCTGACATGCCCGTTCTCTTTGAGCTGTGAAGAGCATCCAGCCCCACCCTTTTGTTCCATCTGGTGGGGTCCTGTTTCGACCAACGAATTTGTTAGGGCATTGAGGACGAGGGTGTTTATTTCTCTCGTCTTCACCAAAACTGGGGAATGCTGGGGAGGAGTCCCGTGGAGGAGGAGGAGTGTTCCACAAATTAAGCCCAGCCTAAACATCCAGAGACTGAAGCACCTCCCACTACTGGATGTTCCTCACAGCTCAAAGAGAACGGGCATGTCAGGTAAGTACCAACGCCCTTTCTCCCAAAGTAATCCCTACATACCATTATACTGAAGTGCACTTCAGCTCACAGAATTCTGGGTTTGAAATCCACCCATCTTTAAGTTGCCAAAGTTGAAAAACATATTAAATTATTAGCTAGCATCAAACCTTGAAACTTTTAAAAAGCCCTATAGAAAGAGGTGATAAAACAATTAGTGATAAGGAAGCTGAAAAGAAAATTCAAAAGAGAAAAAGCCCAGTGATTGTTGAAATTCCTAACAATAGCAGCGTAATAAATAATATGTACAACAGTTCAGGAAAAGCACTGCTATGTCCATGAAGTCACTAGCATAGTTAGCAAGCAGCATCAAATAACCAAATAAACTTCTCTCCATGCATCAATAGCTGCATCTCAAAAGATCCTACCTCCGTAGCACTCACCCACAGCAACCACCTATTCTCACTCTGTAGTACTGGCCTATGGCATTCACCTACCTATATTCCATAGCACTTGCCCACCTGCCAGCCTGCTTCCCTTGGATAGTTTCAGCACTTCTTCCCATGTCACAATCAAATGAGGTCCTTGCTTAATGATCTATGTCAGGGGTGACAAGCTGATGGTTCACAGGCCAGAAGCGTCACACACAGGCCATGCCCCTCCCAGCTCTGCAAAAGGGTAAAATGTCATGAAATGTCACGTGATTGCAGTGTGACACCGCAAGTTTGACACCAGTGATCTGTGTGGTCCTTGCATAACAATGGCAATGGGGACTGCTGAGATTGCCATCAAGAAGCAAGGTTTGTACTATTGTACCTTATGAGTGCTTTACTTAACAAACAGAAATTCCAGTCGCAGTTGTGGTCATAATCCAAGGATTTACTTGCATGGCCTCAATCATCTCAACAGGCTGCTTTTGTACTGCAAACTCACTTTTGTATTCAGTCCACATTAATTGAGTGCTTATTTATTGTTGACATTAAACTCTTCTTGTTTTACATCATGCAATTCTAAGTTACCCTATTCCTATGGCATTAAACTTTTATGTTTGTCCTGGAATACCACTTCTTCTGGAATATATTATTTCCATATAACAAAGCATCTTTTACGCAACCATTTCCACAAACATTCATTCCTTGCAAAAAAAAGTATATACATTTGAACATCTTAATTTTTTCCCATCTAATGTCCCTTCTTTAATAAATAGTCTACACACATTCAGGTATGTGTTCAGAGGTGGGGATTTTTGTTTGTTTTTGCCATATATATATATATATATATATATATATATATATATATATATATATATATATNGTTTTTGCCATATATATATATATATATATATATATATACATATATATACACACACACACACACACACACACACACACATAACTTGCAATCATAATTCCATTTTCTTTGTCAAACACAACTACTTTAGCTTTTGAACATTAATTTTCAGTTCCATGCTCTTCTTGAATCATATAAGCCATCTAATATCTGCTGCAAATCATTCAGGATTTCAGCCAACAACACAGCATTATCTGCATAGAAAATGATATGGATATTCATGCCTCAAACAACACATCTCTTGACATTACTACAAGCATTCTTTATGTATTTATCCATAAATATGTTAACCATGGAGACATCAGATATCTTTGGCTTAATGTTTGTTCAGTGTTGAGCTATTTGCTAAACAGCCCGTTTATTCTCATAGATGCTTTAATTCCAACATTTTCTGCTCTTACCACATTCAGCCATCAATCTTCAACTCCACATTTGCACAAAGCATTCCATAATTCAAGCATTCTCTTTAGCTTACACATTCTTTAAATAACAAGCATTCAGTAAATCTCTCACATTCTTTCATTTCTCAATGACCTGCTGAAATAAAGCCACAATACATTTCCCAAATTTCACTTATTGTGTTCTGTTCTACACTTCCAGTTAGAATTCTGTCAAATACCTTCACAATCACACTTAAAAACTAGCCATCCTATGTTTTTGCTCTCTTTCCCTTCCTATGGAAAAAAATGGATTATTGCAATGCACTCTACATGGGGATATATTTGAAGAGCATTTGGAAACTGCAATTGGTCCACAATGTAGAAGGCCCCCATCTCTCCCCTCCAAAACCATGATTTATTTAGTTAATGTTTTTCATAATTTTAATCCATTTTATACCAGTATTTATAATTGTTATATGTTGTTTTATCTTGATGTAAACCACTCAAAGTCACCTGAACCACAAGATTAGTGGCAAATCAATCAGACAATCAATAAAGTGACATTCTCTCAATTGCCATCTTCATATACCCATTGCTACTTCAAAAGTAAAGCAATTCCATATTTTACCATTTTTCCATTAACATTGTTGGGTCTACAGCCTTATGATTTTTTAAATATTCTCATAGCATCTGTGATTTCCTGATCTGTAATATTTATTGATTCTGTTCAACTATAGATCACTAGCCATGCCATACAAAGTATATCTTCTAGCAGGACCTCACTTCATCTTCATCCCAAATCTTTCATCACTTTTATTTTTATTTCTGTTCATTCTGCTGAAAAATACTTGTACTTCTGAAACAATGTGTATCCTTGCCCCATTTATAAATCTCAATTCTTTGTTCTTTGTTTTTAAATGCATTTCTTCCAATGATCTTTGTCTTTTTTTTTCTCAGCACAGCAGGCAATATCTTCTTCTCTTCTTTATTTTTACAGCAATCATTTCCATATGCACTTTTTTCTCATCCATAGCTTCTTCCACTTCACCATTCTACCAGCATCAATTTCAGAGTTTTATTAGCATTTTTGGCATTCTGTAATATTTTTTATTGGTGTTCCAATCTTTTATTTCAGAGTCCTTCTTTGATATTGATTTTGAACTTCTTCTTTCTGCAGTTATTTTACTTTCACTCTCATTCTTTCCTTTTTGTTTCATTCCCATTTTTCCCCTAGATCCTCTATTAACATACCTGAGACATGGACTGTCTTACATTACAAAATTCTTATCTACCTTTGATCCCTCACTAATTGTTTCATCTTTTTATGTTCATTTTTCCCATGTGTATACTGTGAATAAACTTACATTTCAGCCTCATATTCAAAACAAACATAACTGTTTCTAAAAATTACTCCGTGATGATGCTGTCATCATTCTCATTCATTCTTGGATTTCCAAGTATCTTAATCACTTTTTTCTGAGCTATAATATCTTCTTTCCAACAATCCATTTCAGTCACCTAACTGAATAATGTTTCCTCTAGATTATATTCAGATAGAAAGTTATATTCCCCCCCATCTCATCTGTGGTTCTTCCATTCTTCACTGGACTGTAACACATAATTTTGACCAGCCTATGAAGTTATACTTCATGGTTATACTTCATATACTGTGAGTTATACATATACATTAAACTCATGGTGACCTGTATGAAATAATACTTTCTAACATAATTTTAGCCTTTTATAATCAAGCGTCCATCTTCTTTTGCCATATAGACTAGTCGTATTTATTCTGCGTGAACCAGGATCTTTAATGTACAGATAATTCTGCAAACCATCATGATGTTATTAGCATCCCACCAAATACGTAGGCATCATTTATTGGATGCAAAAAATATCATCAAAAATAAAATGCTCAGGCTTATGATAAACTTTTGCTGAAGAAGAATCAATTTAACTTCAGGAAAGGTGAGTCTTGTGTCAAAAATCCTTTAACATTCTTTGAGAATATAAACTAGCTTGTGGATCAGAGTCGTGTTGAAAGGATTGGTCAATTGGATTTTGAAAAGGATTTAAACAGTTTTCCTCACCAAAAGCTTCTGAACAAACAGCATAGCAGTGGCTTAAGAGAAAAGATATTCTAATAAAATAGGGAAAGATGAAAGAACAAGAAAAATCATAGTAGGAGAAACCAGTACAGTCCCCAATAAATTATACTGCAATTGGTGGTTTTTAATTTTGAAAGACAAGCAAGAAGCCTTAATTTGTTCAAATAATTTAAGGTGGCTGAAACAATAATGAACAGCAAATGGTTGCTAAACTGGGGAAACATTTAATTATTTATTTAGATCTATCTTACCTTTTGTAACACAAGCTCAAGATATCAAATTATTATTATAAAGTCAAATGTATTTCAGGATGAATTAGTGATGCAAAAACTTTTAAATTCACACATTAGATTAAAGACTATTAAACAAGATGTAGCAACACTCTTATCTAAACAATGCACTTCCATATGTTCATATAACCTCTAGCAGAATTTGCTTGGAGGTGGCTTGGAGAAAGATTGAGAAAATTTAGGGGGAAATCATTTAATTAATTCATCCACTTTAACCAGTCAAATTATACACATTTTTCTTTTTTGTTTTGTTTTTTCACCTTTATAAGTAGTTTAATATTAGTTAATTTGGTTAATTATCCCAATTTATTTTTGTTCATTAATTTTAAAAGAGCCCAGTGATCTGTTCTCAGTAATTTTTGATGGTTTCTTTCACTCCCTCTATTAAGGCTTTGAACTTGTACATTTTCAGTTTGGACATTTTACAGAACTCTCAGTTTATAGAAGATATTAGAGATTAATATCCTCCAATCAGTGTCTTTTCTATTTAGTATGTTTATGTTAAATTTTCTAGTGACAGTAACTTTTCATATATAAAGACAGATAAAAAATGGTTGCTGTCCTTAAGACTTGACAGAATATGTATAATTTGTATGTATGTTTGTGTGTGTTGGCTTTTCCCCATCCTTTTCACTGACTCCCTGGATTAGGATGTTGTCAAAATCTGATTGTTTTATTTGAAGAACTATTTGTTGTAAGGACTGAAGAAATGGGGCTGTAACAGGGATTAGAAGAACTATTATTCTAAAGCAAGGATATCAAACGCATGGTGTCACGGCATCATCATGTGACATCGCATGAATTTTTCCCCTTTGCTAAACCGGCCATGGGCGTGGCCAGCATGTGATGCATCTGTCCCATGGGCTGTGATTTTGAAGCCCTGCTCTAAAGCATTGAAGTTGGTAGATGATGTTGAAATTGGAATTAGAATTTTAAGGACAGAACAAAACTATAGTGTGATTTCCATTTTTTAAAAATACCAATTTATGAACAATTATGAATGTTACAGTACAACTGGTAGGTGTGAATCTTTCAGTTTTCAGACAGATTGTGCAAATGTGTCACTTCCCAAAATTTATTTCAATCGTGATTGTTAAATAAGAGCAGGTGAAAACAAATACTTAAAGGCAGAAACACTAGAGCTTGTCAATTCAGGACCTTGGATAGATATATCTGGATAATAGATATTTATCCAGAGAGGCGTTGGGTTCTGAATTGAGTACCTTGGAGAGCAATTCCACAACTAAATATCAGGAAAAAACAACTGGCAGGATTGTATATGCTGATCAGGAAATGCCTACCAGCTCTGAAGATCTGGCATCATATTTTAAAGAGCCAGTACTCCAGCATTCCTTTCTGTGCTTGCCAGCTTCTTCTGAAAGTACAGGCAGAACTAATGAGTAAGGACTTTGGTGTAAAAGTTCTTCAGAATTTTTCAAGAACACTGAATGACTCAAAATCTACAGGCCATGTTTTTTTCTGGGATTTATGTGGAGCACAATCCAAGCTACATATGTTTTAAAGATGTACCAGGAATCAATTTCTTCAGAAATGTTGCTACAAATTTCCAGTATTTGTAGCCCTGGGCTATACAAATATCTATAAGCATTGAAAGAGAATGCCATATTTCTACCTATTTATTTTTTAAAAAAATATTGTCTTTTAAAGGAAAAATAAAATGTGTTATTTGTTATTTAAGCTATTTGCACATAATCCTAACTAGCTCTTAGCAGTAAGAGATTGTTCATGGAAAATGCTTATTTCAAAGAGGTAAGTTTGTACGTTAATTTAAAATGGTGGATGTACTTCTATATCCATTTTTGTGTTTGTCATTAGGTACATATTTAAGTTGCAATGGAGATTTTAATCTCTGCTGATAATCAGTCACCCTTGTCTCTTAATCTTTTACTGTCTATCCCTTCAATTTATCGGCATACATCTAGTTTTGACAGGCCCAGGAGATTTTGAAACTGGTCATGCTCATGTACTTTTTGACAATGTGCTTTCTGAATAGACAATAGAACTCTGCCATTTCCCCACTGCTACTCACTCAATTTTCTGCTTTTCACCATTTTTCTGTCAAAAGCCTTTTTAATGGAAAATAGGTTTTAAAGATTTGGGTTTCTCACTTTGGTGAATTTGTATGCCAGAAGCCCATAATTATTATAGCTAGGTAATCAATGAAATAATTTTAAATGTAGAATATTTCTTCCAGTTTCATAATAATAATGATGAGTAAAACTTTCTTGTCATGATTTTGTTTGCATTATATGACTACAGAGTTACTATTATGAGTGCTGTGTCTCTCACACTATTGGTGTAGGAAATGCAGGCCAGATGAAACAGCTTGGCAGCTATATTAGGTCTTATTTCATTATTTTATAATAATATAAAATGTTACACTGTTTTATAATGAATGCCTAATCTAAAGTAAGTTAAGGAGAGACAGTGTTGTAGAAGATTGTCGAACTGCATTAAGTATAGGTATCAATGATAGTGTGATCACAAGCAGCAGTGTCATTTCAATCTTAGATTATTACTTGTAAATATTAACCTGCCTTATTTTCTTCAGAACTCTTTCTTCCTTGCACTTGCTAAATGGATGTTGCTTTTAGCAAATTCATTAATATCTCCTTAGAACAGATTGTGTTTTTCAATATGAAAAACAAAACTTGAAACATAATTAATATTTTAATTGGCAAGATTATACATTTAACTTGCACGTTTTAACCAATTTTAGTGTTTCCTATTCATTTTCTTCCTGTCTTTTTTAAAATCAGGGATAGGTTTTATTATAACTCCTCACATATATTAATTTTCTAGCATACAGAAGTTGTAAAAGGATAGGAAGACTTCTGAAAGAAAATAATAGTTATAGTTTATAATATGTAATAACAGTTAAGAAAGGATTTTATCTTCTTTGTTCTTGTTCTGTATTGTAAAATACTCTCACTTTTCCACACAGTAAAAGAATAGTTTTTCTTCATAATGCCACAGAGTTTTAAATAAAGCTGAGGGAAACATGATTCATTCTATAACAGCAGTGAGGGGCATCCTTGCCATTCAGCAGAGTAAAGCCACCCACTTCTGAGGTAAATGAAGGGAATTAGGGATGTCTAAGTCATGCAAGACTTTCAGGTGTTAACCTTGAGAAAAGGATTACATAGTTTCAGCTATTACTCTGGAATAGAGACATCAAAATGTCTCTCATCTCCATCCATAGGACAGAAGGTGATGTGCTCATTCATGCTATGATTGCAAAAAGAGATAAAAAGCTCTCATCTCCAGTTTTCCTTGATAAAATCACGTATCTGACAGTGGATTATTTTCTCTCTATAAAAATGAAAATATGTATGAAATTTAAAAATAGCTAAAATATTTGCACAGAGAAAATGTGGTTGGGTTGTTTGTGGAGCATAACAGTTATTAATATGACCATTGGCTAATGAAGAGGGGAGAAATCTTGAAAATACATACAACTAGTTAGAAGCAAGCCACATTCATTTCACTGGAACTTCTGAGTGAAAGTTTGTGATGCAATTGTTTACTTATATAACCTGTATCAATGGTTAAAATTGTTTTCATTCAAAAATCCCTGTTCCCATTTATTACAAATATCTTCTGGGTTTTCTTTGTTTCTTACACCAATCTTTTTTTGCTAATTTTATGATAATAATGAGCCAATGGATGTTGTTTTATGAAGAATGACCTTTTAATAGAAAGGCTGTAAATTCATTCTCTACAGTCTACATCGAAACAAATTAAAATAAACATAGGAGCAAGCCTTTTTATGTTGCATTTCCAATCTAATCAAGCCATTACCAATTCCTGAGCTGATTATTTTTGTATTCTTTTAAAGCACACAAGTATCATTGGAGTAGTATTTACACTTATTGTGTACAAATCACAGAAAGACTGAACTTTTACTGATTAAATGGGAAATGATCAATGTTGGATTAAGGATAAAGCATTTGTATGCTGTCCCTTAAATAAATCTTCCTAAAACAGTAAGAAGACTCTTACTGTAGTGGGCTAAAATACTGCTCAAATGAATTTGTATATTTTTTAAATGAGTCATATTTTATGCACCATGTCAGTATTCCAGAAAAACTCGACTCCAACAGATAACTCTGAACCAGACATGTTCTCAAAGTTCCCTTTTATTAGAGTAGTAACCTGGCACATAGCTGACATGCCATTTATTTTCTAGATTATAATAAAATGAAGATATAAACAAAACACTTTGTTAGGCATTTTATGCCAGTTTTCATTTTGCTGATTATGTTACCATTTGAAAGAAAAAATAGCAAAAGACTTCCTTTCAAACTGGTATTTTAGATATTGAGAAACTATGGAAGAAGAATCTATAAAAGTGCTTAAACTAAGAATAAACAACTATATTAATGAAAATGGAAATTTCTTGAATTGCGTAATCTGGTACTTAGAAATAAATGAAACAAATCCCAGTGTCCAAAGACTGCTGCTGTGCTGTCTATAGCAGCACATAATTATAAAACTATCAAAAAAAATGAAATAATTATTCGGGTTAGATGCAGATATTTCAAAGAGGCATAGAGTATTGAAGTTGATAATATGTATTTGTACAATGACAATAATAATCAATAAAGTCTATAATCGAAAAAAGTAACTCTGCTTCGTGCTGTTGGCATCATGCATCTCTATCACAAACACTTCACACCCAATGGAAATTTTCCATATCCTTTAAACTTCTGCATGCTAATGCTGTCTATTTGGTTGTTAGACAAATAGAGCAAGCTTTGCTGACTTCATTTTTATTCTTGGCAGCATGTTTTTATCATAAGGCAGATAGTCATTAATTTACAGAATCAACGCTGGGAACAGCTTTTGTGATCTCATATTAAATTTTCCCCTGAATCCGCCCCTTGGCAAAAATTACTCACATCGTTAAAAAATATTTAATTAGGCTGTAGTTTATACCCATCTCACTGGGGAAATGTTGGAATTAATATGATTTGCATGAATTCTGTTTCTCTTTTTCTGCTAGAGATTAGTTTTGAATTCAGTTCAGAGGGTCATTGACACTGCCAAGGACTCACAATCGTGAAGGTCAGACAGGTAGCAAATATACCCCATGGGCAGTTTCCCTGAAAAGACAGCTCAAAATTACTTTTAATTATGGGTTATCTAAAAGGCTATTTTCTGTTTTTATTTTCAAGTCAGTTCATATCTAAGGCAGCACTGATTAAACTCCTATGAAAATCTGTTTATATGTTTGTATATTTGCTTAAATAACAGCTAAAGTTAACTTTAAATTTTGAAGTGAATAAAAATCTTTTGACTATGATTCTAAAAGAAAATGAAGGAGAAAATTAAAAAAATAACGCTGAAGGATGTGAATTATGATTGCACTTTCCTTAATGGCACATCTAGTTGATCTATTGTCCCTTGTCAGATTAGATACAATGTTTAGGTATGCATTATCTTATTTATTATTTCAAAAGTAGAAGGAAGACCCCAAGGGGTTAAATTCATTTGCATTGAGAGACAGAGAGGGAAAGAGTATTTAATGGAATATTTAATTAATAATCTAATCAATTAATCTCTGTTACATAAATGGTAAAATCTAATTCATCTTTGCAGCTATATCAATAAAAGAAGATAACTGGGATGGCTGCCCAGTTATCAGGATAATGGGAAACTATTACAGATTCGAAGAAAAAGTGAAAGTGCATTAATTCTTAGGCTGGCACAGAAACCAACAACTTATAAGGAACTTTTGTAGTTTTGACAAATGTAGTATGTCTGTTAGAACTAGATTATGTGTAGTTCACTTTGATATATATTGGTGATTGTTATGAAGGGTAATAATTTAAAAAATATATTATTATGCAAGGCATTCAAAACATTTTTGATATTAGATCAAGAATGCTAGTGAATTGATGAGGTATTTGAAGCCTGCAAATAAATAAAAATTAGGAAGAAACAATATATATTAGTGTGTATATGTCAACGTTTCCTTGCTAACTGCTAGGAGTTATGATTACTGTGATGAATTTTTTATTTCTGAAAAAAATCAGCATCCCTACTTTTAAAGCTATGTCTCTTTACAAAAATTATTGTTAAAAATAACATACAGGAATAAATGATTATCATTTCTGTAAATAGTGTTTTAGTAATTTAGTAACAAAATATAATTTAAATATTCAGGAATTTGAAAATAGGACATCAAATTAGATAAAAAGACTATATTTATAATATTTATTGACTTGGGGGAAAAAACCTCATGGAACTCAGTGGATAAATACCACTTAAATAAATCTCATGGGTTTACTTCTAAATAACTAAATACAGAATTAGTATTATTGAACTCAACTGAATTTACTCCTAGGAGATATTTGTTATCAAGTTGTTCCATTAAAATATACCTTAACAGAAATTTGCACTCATATATATTGCTATGTAAGCATCTATGAGACTTCAGCCCATGGAGAATAGACATCTTTGTTACATCTGAAGTTAGAATAGTCTTGAAATTTAAGAGCATGCACAGATAAAACTGTGTTAACTCACTGCTACTGCTGAATGTCCCATATTATGTGGAGATACTATCCTTTTCTTTTTATTGTAAACAAACAAAGCAATTTGATGCTTTTAGAATCCAAATCTCCTCCTTGAAAAATATCAGATCCTTTTCTGGTGCTTCAATTTATACTGTACTTCATTTTATCTTGTCATTGTCTCCTGAGGTTTATTTATTTATTTAAGAAAATGTATATGGCTGTCCAACTCACTCTCAGTTGACTAGTTGTTATACTTACCATTATGGTTTCTGGTAAGAAAAGACAGCATTTTTTGTGACGCCCAAAAGTGTCCAAACATACAGGTATTAATTATGTATATTATGTAGAAAAATAATGCTGCTAACCTTGCCAGCAGGCAGATTTCTAGTCAGTAAATAGCATCCCTCTCCTGCAGTGACAGATTGAATTCTTATCCCTGTAGGTGACAGCAATCCTGAACACTCCCACAAAATTAAATTGCCAAAAAGTCAAAACAAAAACTGCCTTTATTCTCATTTCAACTCTATTTGTTGAAGAGGTCCTGTTTTGTACATACATTGCTTTCCCTTTTTCTGTGGGTCCCTCATATCAGTTGTATTTTGCTCAATATGATTCTGTGAAAAATCATTTCACTGGGTTCTTCTCATGTTCAAGCCCCTAAATATTTTGTATCAAAAGTGAACAACAGATGCCTGATACAACTGCACTAAATAGATAGACATAGTTCATCTTTCACCCCATCAGTGGTATTTATTCAGCTCTATTGAGGGAGAGAGATAAAATTATTTGAAGACTAGAACCAGAGTGGCTGTCATTTTATTTACTTCCCTAAAAAAGTAAAAACCATGTTTTGAGTAATTGTTTGGGTTAGGAGGAATTCAGTATAACTACGTTCATAAAAATGTCCACCTCTTTGCCATTTGCTGGAATTAACTATTCTAATGAATGACAGAAGTAAAACAGATTATTTTCTATGCTCTGTCAATTGTCAGTTTAACATGAAAGTTTGGACTTAATAATATCAGATTGACTACAGCAGCATCCACAGAAAATCATGATGACACAAATAACAACACATGCATAGTAATGTCATGGTGCAAATACAGCCTTGATATACACACCCCCGGCCCAAGTACATAACTCACAGGATTTCCATAATGATATCATGATGCAAGTTTGTGAATTGCCCCCATCTACTCCCTTTAAGCCCATGTCACACTGCACAACTGCAATCAAGCGGATGGAAAGAGGATGTAAAACGGAGAGAAACACTTGCCATCTGTTGGTTAACGCGTGATGCATCCGTTCTGTACTCACTGCCTCCGTTTTTCATCCTCTCTATCCGTCCAGCATCATCTATTGACATTTCATCCACTCAAAATTTTTGAGCGGAAAATGTATTCACACTGTCTGTTCTGCATCCGCTAGGCATACGGGGGACATCCGTTCTGCATCCGTTGTCATCCGTTACGCATCCGCTATATCCACTAGGCATCTGCTGCACATCCGCGCAACTCAAATCCGCTCCAGCGGTAAACAGACGCAGGGAGGAAGCGGAAAAGACGTGGACGGACGCGCAGCATTAGTAGCACAGACGGAGAAAGATGAATAGGATGCAGCTCGCAAACAAAGCATAAAAACGGGAAAACGTTCGCAGAGGGGAACCTATCCGCTCTCATCCACTTTCCATCCACTAGGCTTCCTTCCGCATCCGCTTTCCATCCGCCCTGCATCTCCGCCCGTCCGTTCCTTTCCGTGTTATCCGCTCTGGTTATGCAAATTTTTCCCCTTTTGAGAGCGATAACAACTGGAATGGAAACATTTTTCTCATCCGCTGTGTCCTTTTTACAAACGTTTTGCATCCGTCGGCCAGTGTGACAGGGCCTTTCCTTTCCTTTCATGGATACCCATGTTGAACTAAATTAAATTACAGTTTTAGTAAAATATGACACTTCTCTGAATCTATAATGCTTTTTTGATAATGCAAACAGCTTTTGCTTTAAATGCTGTGTAGTTGGTATGGATTAAAAATTAGATGAATTCACTCTTGTTTTGAGGATGAGCTTTCATTTAAAACTCAGTCCTGCGTGATTGAGTTGGCTGATATATAACACACAGTGCTAGAGTAATTTTGCTAATGCAGTATTATAACTATGTTCACTTCTCTTCGGTTAATGGAAGGACGCAGGATGAATGTTGCTGCACTGAGAGTGTTCATCCTTGCAAATACATATCACATTAATGCTCAGAACCATTATGCAACACTGAAGAGATGTTAAAAAGAGTACGCTCATGGACAGATGGACATCTTTATACACCCATTTTTCCAATATAGCCTCTGCTATCTCAATATCTATGTTAAACTGAAGTATAATTACTGTATTTGGACTACAAAAATACAGGTGACCATTAGATGGCAGCAAAGAATTACAGAAAACTGAATCTCATATATGCCATCTGGTGGCTATTTGTATTTTTGCAGCCAGTTCAGGGAAATTCAGCCACAAATACCTGGTTAAGTTGCCATCTGTAAACCCACATATAATTATTTATCCATCTGCATTCTTTTCTTTATAATGAAATGTATATTGTGCGATAAATTCCACTGTAAAACTTTAGAGCTGAGATAAATAGGAAGCTGACTTCCATGATAGTGGAATTCGGCAGTTGAAAGTCAAGAAAAATATTTCTTACAACTAGGTTTGAATTTGCATCACCTGTTTAGTATAGAGCAATAATTTTAAATTCTAAATATTGTATTTAAATGCAGGTATATAAAAACATATCTCACAACAAGAGCGGAAAAAATGTGTTTTCTTAATGATGTAAAGACAATAGCAGATTCTGGGAATACTATGAATGATTGTAAAACCAATTATGAAACAACACTGGTGCTCAGTTTATTTATTGACTATTTCACCATCTTTGAAATAGCTGATTTTCTTCAAAAATAAAGCATCCCAACAGTTTGCTGTAGCTCTTAATATTTCTTTATCTATTCATGATATATAGACGCTGTACAAATAATAAACAAGGACAAGACTGGTAGCTCAATCTATCAAAAAGATTTAAAGAATAGTCCAGACTCTATTGATGTCAATGAACATTAGCCAATCTGACTTTAACAAAGGTAGTATTACAGCCAGTATAACACAGATAAATTCTATTATGAAAACACTAAACTGATTTCCTTTTCAAGGAAAGTATTTTGTTATTTACCAAATATAAACTGGGATAGACACTACACATGCAAATCTAATTACCTTTGTTGCCAGACTGTGAAGTTCTAAAGCAGAAGGTTAGGCAGCCGGGTTTTGGGGGAGGGAGATGGCAGGTTGGCATTCCTAGCTTCTACATGTTTAGCCCATGTTATATTATTTTGACATAATTGTTTGACATAATAGTACAGCCATCAAAGAATTTGCATGTAGATTCTAGCTTTGTGCTATAGAAACATTGATGAATAACAATTGCATTGGATTTATTTAGATGTCACCAAAGGATTCACATTTCTAGAAATAAGAACAGAGCTGGGGTTTGGGTTTTCTGAGTTCCCCTCTCCTGCTGTCTACACTGTAAGATGAAGCTAACTTAGTTCTTACCTAGAATTCCAATAAACATCTAAAATAGTTTGTTTCTTTTGGTCATAATTACAAATATTCCTTCTTTATGTCTCATCAGAAATTGTTAATTTTTCACTTATTACCATTATCATTGTTCTGTAATTACACCTAGGATGGGAACCTGCAAATTTCAACTTTGTTCCATTTCAGTTCCCAGGAGCCTTAACCACCATAGCCTAAGTGTTTCAGCAAGGTTACCCATCTTTAATCTATATAGCCTTCACTTGATTAAGCACAGTCTCCTTGCATTTTGTAATAACATTTCAGTATCATCCAATTTTTCAGTCAATATAATATTAAGATGTAGGACCTATTTCAAATATTTTGAGCTCTAAAAATTTGTTCACTTTCTTCATAATCATAAATCTCACTTATGGTATGAAGTCAAATTTATAGCATCATTTAGATTGAAATTTATTTTTTACAAAATATTGTAAATCTCCTATATATAGATGAGTCCTTAGCAAGATTATTACCAGCCAGCACAGATAATATTTAGCAAGAATATTGACAGATTACCTATGGGTAATCAGATCTGATGTAAGAAACTTCATACATGTTCAATGTTTTTATTATTTTATTATTATTGCCTTTTTAATGTTTTTGTTTTGTTTTACTAAATCATGCTGTCTGCCTTTAAAGTGTCTTGACCCTTTTTGTACAAAACACTGTAGCTTCAACTGAAATTTGAACTCAGCTCAGAATATAATTGTCAGCAACTGATTATTTAGCTGTTAAAACATTTACAAAGGGATCTCTGGGATAGTGTGCAAACTAAACTCAGGAATCAAAATTACAATGTTTAAAGGGATCTTACAAAGCCTGAAATTATCATAGGCATAATGGCTGACATGAGGTAGAGGATGAGAGATAATATTTTCTCCCACTGATCAAGATTATTGTAGCAACCAGCTACAGGGGGTGGTCCAATCTTGGCAACTTTAAGACTTGTGGACTTCAATTTCCAGAACTGCTGGGTGGGTGGGGAATTCTGGGACCACAAATCTTAAAAGTTGCTAAGGTTTGACACTCCTGAGTTAAGTAGTTGAAAAAAGGGGAAATTGCTGATGGAAGGAAAAACGTGAAAAATTCATAGGATGATGGTAGAGGAAGGAGATTTTTAGAGCTTTAGTAAAAGGATCAGCCCAATTATGATGTTACAAGAGCAAATGTAGATTTTGTGGAGAACCCATTTTGAACTGAAATAGAAGTCCCATCTCTAAAACATCTCTTAATGGTGAACTTTTGAATTTACTTAATGTTTTGCTCTTTATTAAAACTGGATTTGGAAACCTGGATATTTTATGTTGCTTTATTTTTTCAATTTTTATAGTAATTCATCTCAATCCAATTGATTCTGGGTGGTAAACAATATCCCAGTAACTAAAATCATAAAAACACATAGTTAAAAATTACACATATAAACAACTGAGAATCATAATAATTACATAAAAATTAACAGTGCAACCAAGTAATAGGGCCCTTAACACTTTCAGAACCCCAGGCTCATGCACATAACCAGGTCTTTCGAACTTTTCAAAAGCTAACAGAGTCGGGGTCATCCTGAGATCTGAAGGAAGACTTGTAGAGGGCTATTGCTAAAGGCTAGGTCCCAATGGCTGACGGACGCAAAACGTATGCATAAAGGACACAGCGATGAGCATAAATTTTGGTGGCCCATCCGTGTCATTCCACTCCAAAAAAGTGCGAAAATTGCCATACAGAATGGAAAAACGACGGTAGTAACGTAGCGGATGTTAAACGACATTCATAGAAAGCTACGGATGCAGCCGATGGGAAGCAGAGAACTCCGAAGGTGTTCCGGGGAAATATGTTAACGTGACGCATAGCCGAGGGGCGATGCATTAGCGGATGAAAGCAGATGGCATCAACGGTACGCCATATAGGAAGCAAAGGATGTTGCACGATGATATCGGGATGCAAAGCGTTCCACGCGCAGCGGGGAGTATAAATGTGCATACAGTTCCACGATTATAAAAGATGCAGGCACGCAATGCAGTCAAGCATAAGAAGGTGCTGCCACATACATCTTGGAACGAACCACCATGTTCGTCATTCAGCAAAAGGAAGCCCGGCCTACTCGTCCAAGCCCTGCCCAAGAAGGACCAGAATCCAGCATCCCACCCCTCCTGCACTGATACTAAGCTGCGGCTTGTACTGCTCGCGCTACTGCTGCTGCTGCTGCTTGTACCACCCCAAGGCCCTCCAAAGCCCTGCTGCTCAAGCCCCTGAACCCCTTGCTGCTTAAAAAGCCCTCCAGAGGAAAGCAAGGAAGCGAAAGAAAGAAAACAGTAACACCGTGTCCGAGGACATGAGATGTGCTGAATGGCTGAAGAGAAAACGAAGTACCTCTGGAGAAAAGCTGCCACAAGTCTATCCGACACCTAAGAAGAAGGCATTCACTGAGTGATCAAGCAGAGCCTGCCTACACTGCAATTACTCCTGGATGGTGGAACAACATGCCAACCTGGTAGCGCAATACACCTCAAAAATTCCCAGGCAAGCCACTGTCAAGCTCACTGGGACCGACGAAGATGTACTCGATGGCCAATGCAGTTTCTTGCGTAGGCAGATCCAGTGCCTGAGACAGCCCCTGACACCCCTCTCCCTTCAGACAAGCCCACAAGACAGCCAGTCCTCATTCCACCAGAGCCATCTTCCCCTGCAGCATGCTAGAGGCCTCACGCAAGAGGACCCCCCAACAGCTCACTCCCATGCCAAGCAAACTTGGACCCCGTCACAAATGGAAGGAAGGACCACAGCACAAGGGACCAACCCATTCCCACCCCCCACCCCAGCCACAGATGCAGCAGGAGAGCGACTGGAGCCAGACCACAGTGCCTGTTGGACATCCAGGTACACAAATAAGACAGCACAGAATTCTCTCTCAGCTGCTCACTTGGGACAGAGGATCCTCAGCCGCCCACACCTTCCATCTACTTTCGTGAGCCACTCCCTCAGGACCTGCCAGCCCTACCATCTGAGAAGGAAGAAGAAAAACAGGCACTTCGCAACCAACCCCCAGCCCAGCGAAGCTGCTCTACCCAGTCCAGATCTGCTCTCCACCCCAGCGATTTTCACAAAGCCCTTCCACGCTTCAACAGCCTCTCACCTACCATAGCTTCAACTACCAGGACTTCCCACAGGCAGAAGCAGAAACTTCCCATCCAGCCCAGGCTTTCATCAACACCACACATGCCACACCTCACCCAGCTGCAACCAATCAGCCCCCACTACAACTTCCTCCCTTCCTTCCCACCCCAAGCCAAAGCCCATGACAAATCTTTCAATCAAGCTCCTGCCTCACCATCTCAGGTACATTGAGAAGTCCTCTCACCTCACGACTAGTTCAGCTCTCTATAAGCTTTCTGAAACACACCATCCCTGTTGTACTCTCAGGGCAAGCACCCCCGAATGGCACCAGACCGAGAGCACTCAACCCACAAGCCCACCCCCACAAGTCCCTGGCCGCTTAACACTAACATGAAATGACTCAGAGGACCGAAGGACATAGTGCAGAGACTGATTTGTTTACCTGTTTCAGTTTATCTCTGCTTCCTTAAGACCAATCTTTACTTGGTCTTATTCTTTATTTAATAAAAATCAATTAAAGTACCTAACAGAAAACTTAATAAGTTACTGCTTAAAATACTTTGGTTCATCTTTACCTAGGAATATTGTGAAAACTTTAACAACACATGGTAAAGACCTTTGCATGCTTGTGTTAATAAGAAGTTGTGACACCTTTGATTTCCTACTACTAACCTGTCGTACGTTCCATGCACCTTTAGTTCCTCCCGATTTTCCATTTTGACTGCAGCGGATGTGATTGATGGATGCCAAGACTGCAAGGAGATAACATCGGGAACGTCTTAACGGTGATTAATGACATAGAAACGTTTCGTCCCCTATAGTTGCGATTGTACATCCGTACACGGCGAAGTTCATCCGTTCACAAAGTTCTGCAGTCAAAACTTCTGCCGATGAAATCCTCAGTGGATATGCTGAGGAGTAGAGCGTATGAAACACGTATGCAGTGAGTACACAACGGATGCATAGCGTTTTCCAATGGATGGCAAGCTTTTTGGTCCGTTTTACATCCTCTTTGCATCCGTTAGTGCAGTGGGACAGGGGCTTAAGAAGACACACCTCCTGGTCCCCCACCAGGCAGCATTTTTTGGCTGAAAGGGCCTGCAGCATTTCTAATCTATTAGACTGAATTGGGCAGGTTGAAGTTATTGGGATAAGATGCTCCCTTATTTAAACTGGTCTCAAGCCATGTAGCCATTTAAAGGTAACAGCCAGCAACTTGAATTGCACCTGAAAACAACCAGGAACCAATGCAACTCCTGCAATCGTGGTGTAACATGTGCTGTATAATTGGCACCATTAACTAGCTGTGGACAATGTTCTTCCAGGCCTTCCTGTCCTCTACCATCCCTCAGAGGCCATTTAAGCTGACACTGACTGCTTCAGTGACTCCATCCAGCCACTTCATTCTCTGCTGTCCCCTTCTTCTTTTGTCCTCAATCATTCCCAGCATTAGGCTCTTCCCCTGTGAGTCCTTCCTTCTCTTTAGGTGGCCAAAGTTTTGGAGTTTCATCTTCAGGATCTGGCCTTCTAAAGAGCAGTCAGGGTTGATCTCCTCTAGGACTGACCAGTTTGATTACCTTGCAATCCAAGGGATTCTCAGGAATCTTCTCCAGTACCATAGCTCAAAGGCCTCAATTCTTTGGTGCTCAGCCTTTCTTATGGTACAGCTTTCTTAGAGTGCGTTACAGTTGTCCAATCAAGGGGTAATGAAGGTAAGAATGACTATGAACAAAGCCCACCCACCCCCAGTCCAGGAACTTTCCTTTATACCTATGAAATAAGCTTTCTTCCAATCCACATGAGACCAAAAAGTTGATTAAAGTCCTGTCTCCATTATGATACCCATAAAAAAGGAATCGGGCCATCTTGACTGTTTTGATCCCCACTCCTACTCCCAGTTATCCTTGTTTACCATACTCTCCAAATATGCTGGATTTAAACTTCTACAATTCTGCAGGCACTTCTATTCCCTATCATGGTATTCTAAAAGCAGCATCTGGCAGTTGGAAGTCTTCATTCTGGCATCTTCGTTCTGGCAGTTGGAAGTCTGGCCATTAGTGGAAGCAATCCTGAACTAGATGGACAGTAATTCAAATGAGTATAAGACAATTTCATATGTTTGTATAAAGCCTGTAGACAGAGATTGCTGTATATGTTTCATGAAAAGGTATAAAAAGAGAAATAAATAAACAACAAAAGATGTGCTGAAGGTAAACAAGTTAGTTTAAAAATTAGGCTATTCATAGAGTACCAAATTGATACTTACTATGATGGACATATACTCAATCAAGTTCAAGGACAGGACATTGGAAAGCTTGAGCAGAGCAGTTTGCCCTTTTGCCCTTTGAATTTGCCCTTTTATCCCTCTTGTGAGTTTTCCAGAACCCTCTGTATCTCTGTATTATTCTGAGAAAAATGCTGGGGGACAACCTCATGTATAAACATATTTCAAACGATCACTTGAAGTAAAATTTTTGTGTTGAATTTGGGGAGCAATACTCTGACTGCCCAATTGAAAAAAATGTTTCTTCCAGCACAGAAAGAGCTTACCATAAAAATTCTGCATTTATTTAAGTATCTGTGTTTCAAACATTTGTGGGTTTTTTTCTGTAAGGAAACTGTGATGGAAACCTATTGCGAGTCTTTGTTTTTCTTTATATATTCTGAAAACATGAAATATTATGAATAATCTTTTAGAAAACCCTAAGTATGTGTCTGTGTATTAGCTTGTACTATTTTGTTTCCCTAGATTCTTCTGCTTTTTAGCTGACAAAAGTGAACTTTTGAAAGAAGGAAAATCAGTAGTTCAACACAGAAATGCATGCAAAGTTGTTAAATGCAATTGCAAAATAAGAACAGCTTCCCTCGGTATGATCAGTGTTTGAAAAAAAGACAGCTAGCAAACTGTCCATCATATGATGAAATTTGACAGTAGGGATTATAGCTTTGATGGACCAGAACAGCTAATAGAAGAAGCTGACATTTTTGAAACCCTGCTAATTAAGGGTTCCTTCCTTAATATTAAAATAAAGTCTTTGTCTGGGTTTTATGGTTGGAGAATCAGGTGTTTTCATTAATATATGCCAGTCAGTCTTAATAAGCTTGGAGGGCAGAGGAAGTTATTATTGAGTGACCTTCTACAAAATAAGCATGTTGCTAAGGGCTCTAACCCTGCCCTGTTCAGACTGATGAATCTCATTTCTAATGCAAAGGCTTTGTAAGAAATCCAAGTATTCTCTGTGCAATCACAGAAAATAATCCTTATGTCTCTTGTAATGTCCAGAATTGCCACTTATTATATTTCTACTGTACAATGAATATTACAATACATATTATTTTTTCCGCACAATTGTCTACATTTTTCAGTTGGCAAGAATAGAAAAACTTTTTGTCAAGATACTTACATTGAAAAGTCAGCTCATTTTAATACTTCTCAAATAGTCATCTATTCTGCTCATGAATTATAATGCACAGAACACATCCAACAATACTCGCATTGTAAAAAAAAGATGTGTCTATATGATTACATATTCATTTTCAAATAGATCTTGAGCAGATTTTGAAGCATTCATTGAAATTCATTGAAATGATAAATTCATGGTTAAATTTTGATTTGCTTTTTATCCAATTTTAGGCATAATACATTTCACCTTTTCATAGTGGTTTTGCTTATCTGTTGGCTCATGAAGCCATCAAAATTTGAGATAGGCTTTTTATTTTGTGTCATAGTATCTGTAGATGAAAGTAGAAATCAACTAGTTAGACAGATGAAATCAATCAAATATCAACACTGTCACTTCATTATTGTTTTATTTTGTTGTGAGTGCCAGATTATTTCCAGTGTATATGGATATAATGGCAGCTTCTTGCTATAAAGTGGGTGTGATGCAGTGGTGGGATTCAAATTTTTTTACTACCGGTTCTGTGGGCATGGCTTGGTGGTCATGGCAGGGGAAGGATACTGTAAAATCTCTAGTCAGAGGTATTTCCTGGTTCTCCGAACTACTCAGAATTTCTGCTACCGGTTCTCCAGAACTGGCCAGAACCTGCTGAATACAACCTCTGGTGTGATGGAGGGCTTAAGATAAACTAATCAGGAAAAATTCAAGTTTCTGCTTCTAGCTGATAATAATCTATTGCCATGTGATAAATAAACTATCCATACAAAGGAATATTCTCCTCTCATCATTTGAATACTTGTTTTTTACTCAAACTATTTTCCATTGTTTAGGGATAGGTTTTCAGTGTTTTTGTTTCATATACAACTGATAAGGGGACACGTTTTTCTACGTGCTCTTCTTTATAATATTTTGGAGGCTTCTTCAGACACACTGCTACCTACATTTGGTGGAATTGGTGGATATCAGGACAGATCTTTCTATGGAATCTTCCTCCTAGGAAAATAAGCTTGGCATTCTAACTCTACATTTAGATTTTCCTCATTGGGCAGATTTTTAACCTTTAATATTTTTCTTAGTTTAATTGCAAGCTTTTCTATGTGCATATGATTTTTATTGTTACCTTTTTAATGCTTTTGTTTTGTTTTTAGTTCTGCAACTCCTCCAAGGGCATGCCAATCATACAGAGTGTAAATTAAATAAGTGAAGAGTCAAAACAATATTTCAAGCTTAATAATTTGGTCACAATGAAACTCGTTACTTTGTAGAAATGTTGGAATTGAACTATATTAGATTCCATTTCACAACTGTAAATAGCATATAGTTAACCATGTTTCAGGATCTCAGCTTAAATGATTAAAGAGTAATTGTATTTCATGTGTTTATGTTGTCATACCTAATATAGTCAATGTATTTGCCATTTCTTTGGAAATGAAATTTTACTTAGGAACTGACAACTAAGTATTTGTTACCAGCCAAATATTTTTGGACGGTGAGTGCACATGTGAATGTCAGCATTCAAGTGCTTAACAAAGGACCAGCATCCAGTTCAAGACTGATCTGTTTCTGTTCCATTCCATTTTGCTTCTACTTATTCTCAACATATTCCACTATATTTCTGGCTGAATATGCAATTAGAAAACAGGGTACCTGAAAATTAATTCATTAAAAACAAATTTTAAATATGTATGACTAAATCTATACTAAATGAAAACAATAAAGTATTGTTCTGCCAGTAATGGCATTGCAAAGTTTGGAGAAGTTTAAAAACCAAAGAAGAAATATAATCTTTTTGGCATATTATTTTATGAGGTATTATTAAGTCAGTTTGTATTGGAATTTATAAAGGCTACATTCTTCAAGTATTCTGATTTTGAACATTCATGATATGCTCATTCTTTTTAGTTGTAGACTAACGATTTCTCAGAAACTATTCCTTGATTGAAGATATGAAAAATCCACAATCTAAATATTTTAAATTATTAATAGCTTAATTTGATTGAATTTTCCTTGTCAAACCTAAAATAATTCTGTAGGTATATATGTAAAGTACACTATAATCCCTGCTTACTTGAGAGCTCACCCTACTATGTCAGTGTAAAAATTCTTCATACATGTATGTATGTACATTGTATGCCAATAGATTTTATTGGATTTAATTGAAAATAGTCAATTAAAGTATGTATATACTATATATGTGGCTGTATATTTGCAGTCTTAATAGAATGTCCCATAGCAGTTATAGATATTTTATTCATATAATAATGAAAATAACTTTATTAAAGCCAGCAAAAATGTGCCAGAAGGAAGGTGGGCCTTCTGAAATCCATTTTGGCTCAATGTTTCTTCCCCTTCCAAAAAATTATGCACTCACGCTTAGGAAAAAAAGAGGATATAGGGAGTATTTGTATGAGTTCAATGTAAATGTTGTTTTTCTGCTGAATTTAATTGAAATCCAATATCATGAAAGCACGTTCACCATATTTCCTTTAGGAAATTCAAAATTAAGAATTTTATCATAACATGCTAAAAGATGTAATCCTTTGTAATACTGAGAGAACCAATGAAGCACCATGAGAATGAATGAACGCAGCTCTTTAGAAAGCAGGAAGTATGGATCCAAGCAACTATGTAGTAGTCAGTTTGTCATTTCAATGTGAAATAATCCTATATGTACTTGGATTATAATAAATAAACTTTTTGAAAAAGAAATCAAAGCAAAATTACCATTATGATTTTTTTCATGGCCTCTCACTTGGTAAATGAAAGCAGTATACTTTATATATCAACTGTAATAAAACCTTTGGTAAATAAATATAACCTAGTCTCAGAAGCCCTCATTAGATGAGGAAGAAGATAAAAACAAAACATTTCCAGAAGAATACCCTGTGATCCGAAACTCCAGCCACAACAGTGTCAAAATGATGAAATGTGTGTTCACACAAGCTCCATCTTTATATACTTGCATCAGGACACAGTACTAGTACAAAAGGATTAAATTCTATGGAGTTTCTCAGTCATCTAGGTAAGGGTTGGGATTCAAATTTCTTAATAACCAATTCTATGGGTGTGGCCTAATTCGTGGGTGTGGCTAAGTGGTCATGTGACTGGGTGGCCATTGCTTGTATGTAACTATTATAAATATTTATGTAAATATTGATTTTTTTTATTTTAAAAAAGAGCAACTTTTACCCAAAAGCAGGCAGGCAGATTGAGTTGCTCACAGAATGACACATTCACTAAGATATCTATTTCTCCCATGAGCTGTCCAGAAGCGGGAGGTGCTTCAGTCTCTTCTGGAAAGGCTGGGCTTTAAACTCCGGGACGCTCCTCCTCCTCCACGGAACACCTCCTCTGCATCCCCCAGTTTTAGCTCAGCCTTCGTGGTAAGAGGTTGTCAGGTTGTGCACTCCCTGACTGGAATGCGCCTCTATCTAAATTCAGAGGTATGACTCCTATGAAACCCTCCCATCTAAATCAGCTTTTCAGGCTTTCTCCTTTAGATTGTTTCAGAAACAAGAATATCAATTAGAATAAAAACAGCTTTTTTTCCTCATAGATAGCGGAGCCTGCTTACTCATGCAGGCAAGCTTGAGGCTACCGCCTCAGAAACTGCCTTATCTAGGCCTTCAGATCATCTGCCTGCGATCGGAACGGAAACTCGTCCCAGCCGCAGCATTCTTTGCCTTGCTGTTTCTTCCTACAGCAGCCTTCAGATCGAGTTCGAAGCAAGCAGCAGCAAAGGCTCATCAGACGGCTTAGGATTAGCTCCGCCCTTTTCTAGTGCTGCCTCAATTCGCAAACCTAATTGCCACAGCCCTCCTTTGTTCGCTGGTTTACCTTGCTGGGGACCAAGAAAGTAATTGCCAAAGTTTTTTATTCATCACTTGTTTCCCTTGTTGGCTTGAACTGAGAAAGTAATTGCCACAGCCTCCTTCTCTAACTTGCGTTTCCCCTTGCTGCAGGGACCAGAGAATTTAACTTTCCATTGTGCCTTTCCTGGATTAGCTATGCTCTGGCTAACGCTTACATTAACCGGCTGCTCATTAAACAGGGCATTTTCTTACCATTTTGGCCTTTGGAGTCTTTTATTCAGACCGGAAAAGGCAAGTGACATTTTATATTGTGAATGGTTATTTCCGGACACGCAAGGAGGCATATTCAGAGACTGTAAAGCTGGTTTTCCCTTGCTAGGGACCAGAGATCCGCCAGTTTTTTTCTCTCACTTGAAGCACTGGCGTTCTCTTTGTAGGGAACCCTTAAATACTGTTCCACCATTTAGACTGTTCTTACCTATAGATATTCAATATCAACCACAATATTAATAAATAATCATAAATATTTTTAAAAATCAAATTACGTTCCACAGGCAGACAATCCATTCATACAACAATGGAATGTGACAACGCTTTCCGCCTCCAGGCCAGTAAGTCTCCGAGACAAGCCAGTGGGCCCTAAAAAGGTCTCTAAGGCGGCAGATTAAGGGCATGCCCATAGCGCTTGAAAGGCAATTGCAAAAAATTGAGCAGGGAGGCAGACAAGATGGCTATGCACACAGCAATCTGCATCAGAAACCCAAATCTCATTGATGGCGACCCTTGGAATATCTACCCAGCCCAACAGCATGTTTCTGGACAAAACCCCCCATAGTCACATTCTTCCCCCATTGAGGCACTTGCCTGGCCAATTCCAGAGGCAACCTTCACACCTATGGCTGCGCGCGCCTAATACAGGAGGATGAGATTACCTGAGACTATCCCCATTGAAATGAGGCAATGGATGGAAGCATGGCAATTTTCAAATGGCGACATTGCGGCTTACTTCAGCAATCCATTCGGACTAGACACTTCTTAACCATTTCAGATGCCAGGATCCCTATCCGCGCTCGATTCTTTTGAGCATACCAACAACATCAATCTCAGGTATTCCCCAATATTTCCTACTTATCAGCCCAGGGCCTTCGGGAGTAAGTGGATTTTGAGGACCAGGGAGGTTTCCATCGGAAGGGGGGTCCAATCCATCAGATGGACTTAGGCGCTGTCAGAGGCTGACCCACCCTAGAACGCGGAATGTCAGATGACAAAGGCCTCATTTCCAGACCAACCCTGCTCTTTCTGGGCCTTTTTTTCATCTGCACCTCTTTAAATCTTTACTATTCAAGGGCAAAGAAACACCGCTAAACTAAGGCACATCAGAACCTCCATTAATTCCCAACAGGTCTCAAGATGAATATTTAGGACCAATATTTCTCTCAACTGGCTAATGGGCGGAAAAACTAATCCCTGCTCCCCTTGTATTGTTTGCTGAATTAGTACAAAGTCAGTGGCATCAGCAGCATGATACCAGCCCTAACAGGGTACGATTAAGCGATATTTCAATTTGGCATCAAGTTGCAAATTTTTTCCAAAAAATGCCAGAGGGGATGCCATAGTGGCACTAGGCCTCTTCTTCCACGTTTCCTAACGAGGCTGAGGAAGCCCTGAGATCGCGAAGACAGAGAGCAGAGTTAGCAGCTATGTAGGGCACACGTTTCTGCAGCCTGGGCTATTAGGCGCACTACAGCCTGCATCCTTTTTTTTACACGTGCTTCCCTTCTGCATTGGCTCTCCCACTTGAAGCGATTATATTGCCGGCATCAAATGTCAGAGCCCAGCAGGACATAGCAAAAAATATGGCAGCTGCAGATTTTCTCCGCTGACCACCACATTTAACACAGTCAAATTCTCGTCTTGGCGCCATAGCATCTCACGTATCAGCACGGAGACTGCCCTATGGCTCAGCACACTGGCAGGCGGACACAAGCATAAATGCAAGTTGGCCCAATATCAGGGGATAAATTATTTAGCGCATGCCTTAGAAGCACCTCCTTATAGAAAATAGAAACAAGAAAAAATTGCTTCCCCCTCTTTTTTTTTGCTAGCGTCTGAAAACAGAATGTCCCAGTCATTTCAAAGGGTTCCCTTTCGACCCTACTATCAGCAGGGTCTTACATTTCCAGATCTCAGAGAACATCAGGATACCATTCCCAGTTTTAGACAGCGCATAGTCCTGAATTCTTCCGATAGAGGTCAGCAGGGAGGCCAAAAATTGTAGAAATCCCAGCAGGCCACTAGACGCCGATTTTTAGTTGTCCCAAATGAGCCCTTTGGGGACATTCAGTTTCCCATTGGAGCGACGACTAAAATTGTTTGCTTGATCAATGGGGGATCTGCTCCACCTACTTGATGCGTAGGGTTCAAGGATACTATTTAGGTTTGACCTTGGCGCTGCGAGTTTCAATCCTCCCCTACCCGAAACCTTTTCATTCGGAGCCCTAGGTCCATTGGACCCCATTAAGAAGGCAGTTTGATGCAGACGCTTTCAATCATCTTCTGCATATTCGGCCAATCAGAGAGGTCCCTTCTGAACAACGGGTCAATGGCTGTTACTCTATTGTTAGTCGCGTCCCAAAGAGTTTCGGGCGGATGTGAGGGCAATTCTGGACCTCAAACGTTTTGACAAATCAGTTGATTTATCAAAATTCAAGGCTGACCGCTTCTCCATCCATTCTGCTTAGCATCAACGAGAACGAGTCCTGACCCCTCTATAGATCTCCACAGAGCGTTTATCTCCATATACCAATTTACCTGCCTTCACTACAGATATCTTAGGATTTTGCTATCGCTGATCGGCACTATGAATATATCACCCTGCCATTCAGCCTGGCCATCAGCCTCATAGGACTTTTACCAAGGTTCTCCGGCCTTGGCTGCCCTCACTCAGCGATCAAATCTGTTTCATTTTACAATGTTATTTGAATGATATTTTTTAATTTTATTCTCTCCAGACAGCAAGCAAATTTGATACAGATTACCTCTGGAGATCCCTTTCAGGCGTCATGGCTTTTCCATAAATTTCCATTAAAGCCATTTGATTTTCCCCTCATCCAGCGTTAGTCATTTAGGGGCAGTGATAAGATACCATGGAGGGCAAAGGTTTCCCTCTCTCAGAACAGTCTTAAACAAGTATTCAATATTTTGGCCAAGAGATCCAGAGCCTTAAAGAAGGTTTCCCTGGCATTGCTGTCTCAATGTGTTAGGGAAACTGATTTCTTTGGTTTTCCTTGTGCCTGGGCTAATTCAATTTTAGAGAGCTGCAATGGTTATGCTACCTTTCCAGTGATCCGGAAGAGCCACTTCCAATGCCCGCGATAAAGGCGTACCACACAACGTTCTCCGATCACTCCGCTGCAGTGGTCAGAAAAAAATGATTAAACAAAGCGGTGTCTTTTCATAGGAACCACACAGCGGCAACGATCACAACCGCATGCCAGCCTGTTAGGATGGGGAGCCCACTTCCAATCCCATCCTCACAGGGGAATTTGGACTATCTCCGAACAACCCAAAGCATCAACCTGTTGGGAATTGCGAGCAGGTTCACCTGCCCATGCCTTACGCAGTTTCTACCCCTTTCCAATCACGCACTTTTCTGGTTTTCTTAAACAGACAATATCACAAAACCAAAGCCCACATTAAACCAAGTAGGGGGTTACCACTCCAAACTTTCTGCATGCTGGAGCACGGCAAAGTTGTTCAAATGGCGCTGAGGCCAATCTGTTTTCACTCAAGGCAGAACACATAGCAGGAGCTTAAAACCACCAACCCCAAACAGGGGGACCTGGGCTCAGTCAGGGCCACAATAGCATCAGTCAGAGTGGCACATACACCCGGCCTGCGGAAGGTATTGCGGCAACGGTGGCGATCTATCTTGCTCTCCTCTCCAACGCCAATTGCCGCTGAGTATATTTAAGGAACCTGATCAGGGGACAGAGGCCCGGTCAATTGCCCTGCAATTGTCCTTGGCCTCCCAGTCTTCCTTATATCGTTTCCTCCACTCCTGGTAATACCCAGGTGACTCCAGAAGTTATTGGTAAGAACTCGAGCAGAAACTCATATTGGTCGCCCCTTACTGCACAGTCGCAAATGTGCAGTTCGCAGATTTATAGAACCCATTGAGGAGAACAACCTTGGAAAATTCCACCATCCAAGGTTTTCCCTCTCCAAGGGCTGAACATTTCACCTTAAACCCACAATGAGCTCAGTCTAGCCAGATAGAGGTTGAGCGGGAACCATTTTAAAAGGCCCAACAAATTTCAGAGGATGCTATTCCCACTATTCAAGCATCCAGACGGTCCTCAACAAATCGATATACGAAGCCACCAGTCATACGCCTTGGTCCAGGGGTCTAAAATGACCCAACTGCTCCATCAATAGGACAATTATTGGAATTTCTTACAGAGGAGTTGACAAGGCCTATTCTCCAAATACTTTACAATTAGACAGGTGGCGGCTTTAGCCTCGGTGATAACCTGGGGTGAACTTCCATTTCCATTAGCGCACCATCCGCATGTATGGCAGCTTCTTTAAGGGCTGCTGCAAACTTACAACCTCCTGTAATCCACCGCTATCCCACTGGCGATCTCAACAGGTGTTAACCGCACTAACAACTGACCCGTTCGAGCCTTTAAAGAACCACTAATCTTAGATTTCCTGACATATAGATTGCAATCTTCCTAACTGCAATCACATCAAGCTAGGAGAATTTTTGAATTGGTGGCATTTTCAATGAGAAAGGACCTGTGTGTTATTCATTTCGCGGCACAGAGTGATTCTCTGATTGGATCCATTGTTCACTCCCTAAAGTAAATTTCAGCCTTCCACAGAGCGAGGAGTTTGGCCCTTCCAATTTTTGTTGAAAACCTTCTCATAGACTGGGAGCATGAATGCATCGACTTGCCACGTCCGAAGGGGCCTTAAGCATCTATCTTTAGATTGCACGGTGGGCATTTCAAAAAATTCAGAGGCTTTATTCCTATCCTTCAACCCATCCACTTTCGGGCAAAAATGGTGTCATCCATACCAGATTGGTAGATGGTGAGGAGCCACCATAGCCAAAAATTACAAATGCCACCATAGCCAAAAATACGAATTTATCATTGCAGTTTCCTTAAGTCCATTACAAGCCCACCTCAACAAAGGAGTGTGGCAACATCAGCCCAGCGTGCGGCCACATGGGCTTCCATAGACGAAATTTGCAGAGCGGCAGCTTGGGCTTCACCATCTCTCCTTGTGTCAAAAATTATAAATTGATTGTCTTAACGCCCAGCGGACGCTTCATTGCAGAAGAGTCCTGCATGAGGGTCCACAGAGTTTAGAAATGGATTTCAACCCAGACGGGAGAGGTCCCTCCCTAAGGACAGGCCAAGCTTTGGATATGTCCCACTCTGGCGATGCTCTGCCATGGGAGAAAGGGCGTTGGTACTTACCTGATATGCCCGTTCTCTGTGAGCTGTGAAGAGCATCCAGCCCAACCCATTTCTTTCCATCTGGTGGGGTTCCATTCCAGTCAGGGATCTAGATTAGGTGATGAATCCCGGAATTTGGCACTCAGTCTTCGCAAAACTGGGAGATGCAGAGGAGGTGTTCCGTGGAGGAGGAGGAGCGTCCCGGAGTTTTAAGCTCAGCCTTTCCAGAAGAGATTGAAGCACCTCCCACTTCTGGATGCTCTTCACAGCTCACAGAGAATGGGTGGATCAGGTAAGTACCAACGCCCCTTTTCTGCAATTGGCTACCTGAGTCTGCACTGAAAAATAGAAGCTTCAGTCTTAAGTTCAGCTCATTTCCTGCTTTCAAGCTTATCTAAATCTCCTGGCACAGCAGAACAGCTGATGGTCGGGGGGGGGAAAGAAAAAATAGCAACTTAGCAGGCAAGTTTGACAGGTAAGGAGTGAGTGGGCAGGGCCAGCCAGTGGCATGATTTGCCAGTTCTCTGAACTATGCAGAATCATAACAACCAGTTCTACAGAACCGGTCCAACCAGGTAGAATCCCATCACTGATTCCAGGTCATGATTGCCCCAAAGGTGCTTTTTTCAGGAGGCAACTGGATTTTCTTGGTTTTTTTTTTTTCTTTGAAGACATTTTAGCTCTCAGAGCTGAAAAAGCTTCTTGGATGAGAAGTGAAATGTGTTCAAAGAAAAAACAAGAAAGTCTAGTTGCCTCCTGAAAAAAGCACCTTTGTGATATAAAAGGAGTAGAATTTGAACTGTAATGTACAGTTAGTTCTTCCAGGTCCCAACAAAGAGACAGATTGTGGAGCCAGCTCTTGCCCACAGAAGAAGAAGCAGATTCTGACCCTGCCTGGTGGCTTCTTTTATACAGGCATCATTACAGGAATCTTATAGACCTCTTAGTCAAAAACAGCAGAAGACAGAGAAGTAAAGGAGTATATAATTGCACTGTCAGCAAATTGACCTGGCAGGATTAATATGCTGAGAGAAACCAACCAAGCCAAGGTGACCTGCATTTGAGCAGGCTCAGAATATGCTGCTACTTATGGAATATATTACTTTGTATTTAAGTATCAAAAATCAACTAAAAATCAGAAGACAAATGGGTTCAAAATGCTTGGATTAAACATTTACATGATTCAGTAACTAAAAGTCTGAATACAATTCTTGACAAGAAGTAGACTTCTAGTGAGAAGAAATAACACCACAGTGTACTTGGAACACCATTTTTGTGCTGCTGAAATGTAGACGTTGGAATAGTTAACACACAAAGGTAATTTTATAATCATATATAAATACCCATTGCAAGACCAAATGCCTGCACTGCCATGCAGAATTCTTTTTAAAAAAATATACAGTGTCAGAGTCTCCCATGTGATTCTGAAATAGTAAACTCACTAGCTCCTGTACTCTGAAGCTATAATATTTACCCAAATATTCACCATTCTCTTTTCAACTTACTTGGATGATTGAAACATCAGTCTGTGCAATGGCTGTCCATAGGGAATGTGTTAAAAAAGCCAATATGGCTGTGGTAATCATGTGAATAAAATTCCATCTTGTTTTACTCTTTCCTTTGCTGTTACCTCTACTCACTTTCTTATTATTTTGCAACCCAGTTTGTGAGATCTGTATAGGTAGTTAAACATTTGTCCCAAAGGTATTTTTTCAAGAGACAACTTGGCTTTCTTGTTTTTTCTTTGAAGACATTTTGCTTCATATCCAAGAAGCATCTTCAGTTCTGATTGGATGATGGGGAAAGATTTATATTCCTTGCACACATCTGGTCATTTGCATTCTTTTAGTGAGTTGTTGAGGCCATCTGGAAGTTTATCTGTGTCATCGGGGTCACAAATGCCTTCTTGGAACTATTAAAATCTTCCATTCCCCACCATCCAATCAGAGCTGAAGAAACTTCTTTGATGACAAGCAAAAGGTCTTCAAAGAAAAACCAAAAAGTCCAGTTGCCTCTTGAAAAAGCAACTCTGGGACAACGATGACCTGGATGACAGAGAATCTCCACAGATGTGTAGCTAGACTTTGTACAATACTTTGCAAATTACAAAGAAAGGTATAACTATGAAGTTCAGGTTATTCTTTTATTCTTCTAATATTTTGTTTCATTATCTGTATACGCTAAGAAGTGGAATTGAGAAAACCATGTAGTTTCTCTTTAATGTCTGTTAACATTAACATGTCAGTGTCCAAATACTGTGCACATATAAAGAAAATGAAATATGAGTCAACTGTGGTGTCAGGAGTTAGGGACACCCACAAGAATAATCACTGGTTCCAAAACAATATTATAACTCAGATGACCAAACCACAGTGCCTTTTAAATGTGCATTGTGTGCAGCTGCAGGCATCTAAAAAAAGGAGTAGGGCTTCTATCATCATGTCAATGATCTTAGTGATTGTGGTTGCAGATTTCCCTGTCCAGGTTGTTGTCCCATCAATTTAGATGTCAATGAATATCACCAAGATAATATAATTTGTTATTAGATATGCATTTAACAATGGGCAGATTCTCAAAATATTTCTTTTTGTGAAAGGAGTAGTCAGAACATAGAGTTTCAAATGCCCTTTTAGATAATGGGTAGGTTATCTGTTGAGATAATTTCATAATATTAGTTATTTCCCACAAGAAGGATCACTAAAGTTCTTCTGCCTCTGGAATCAATAGATTTCTGGATGCTCTATGATTTGAATCGTTGAAGAAGCCAGTGTGCTGGAATGGAGAGATGAGGCAATTTATTAAAATAATTGTTCCTTAATAATCTCTTTGACTTTATATATCCTGCATTATAACCTAGCATAGTGTGGAATGAAATTTCTAGCAGCTAATGGTTAGAGTGTAACAGAACATGCCACATTGATGCTGAAACTTTTTATACTAAAAAAAAAAAAAGTTTTTATTTGTACTTCCATTACATTTGCTGAGCTTCACGAATGCCCGTCTAATGACTGGACTGCTGAAGCCATTGTCACAAGTTTGTTGAATATTTTGAAAGTAAAATAGCTTGCTTCCACACTGATTTGATGTCAGATTTGAGAAAAACTGAAATGGAGGATTCAGTTTTTTTATAAAATCAGTTTCAGCTGTTGCAATTTAGGACACCTGTAAAATTAACATGAAATAGCTATAAGGATGACCCCTAATTAGTCCTATTAGAGCTAATTAAAACAAACTAATTGATGGAGTGGATCATCAAAAGGACTGTGATAAATGCATTGTTGATTAAAGAAAAAATAGGGAAGCTTCTCCTGAAGAAACATTCCCCAGACTGATAAATATTGGTTAGCTTTGGCTAGTTACCAGAATTAGATTCCTTTGAAAAAGATAAGAGTATGAGGGTACACTCCCAGCTTCTCTCTCTTCCTCCCCCTCCTCTCTCTCTCCCTTCCTTCTACCCTCCCTCTCTCTCCCCCCTTGTCCCTGTCCCTTTCTGAATAAATACATATTTCCTTTTCTAAAAAAAAATATTCAAGGGATTAAAATATAAAATACAAATGAAAAAAATAAAGACAAAACAAAGCTGGACAAGAACATTTAAAAAAATGTGAACTAAAAGGACAAAAAACAAAAACATTTATTTCTCCCCCATAGTTGAACACAAACAGATATATTTCAACAATAATAGCTTCCCCCCTTGCAAAACAGGATCACAATTTGTAAACGTCTTCACCTATTTGCAACCCAATTTGACCTAGATACATTGTATATATGAAGAAAAATAGATTAAATAACAGCAAAATTAAAGTTCAAAGCCCTCAGTTAATAATATGTTGTTGTAATTTACTTTACAATACAATATGTATTGTAATTTACCACAGTTTCTTATCTACACAGATCACCCCAATCTTTATCTTTGATCCATCCAGGATCAAATACCCTCGTTTGACTCTTAATAAAACATTTCTTAGAAATTTAATTAGGAACTTTCCGAACAATTGCATCTCATTTTCAAACTTTATAAGCCTCTGTTGTAAATATTTCTGCAGCATACATTGTTGAAAAATTCTCCTTAAAAATAGAGCCTTCATCTTGCCAAGAAAGTCCAGGCCATCCTTCATCAATTCCATTATCCCAGAATTTCTTGTATTCATGTTCTTTTCCATCTTTTCTCGCAGATCTATAATTTTCAAACCAAGTACTTCCTTCACATTTGGCAGCAACAGATCAGATTCCAATTCCTTAAACTGCAAATCAAGTCCAACTGTTATTTCTTATTTAGGGATATTGTCCTAGGTTTGGTTCAAAGCCATTTTTGACCCATCAAATATTTCCAAATAAAACCTGTAAGTTGGAGAGCATTTTTTTTCAAGTAGAGATAACAATAGTACTTAGACTTATGTACCACTTCATAGTGCTTTATAGCACTCTCTAAGAGGTTTACTGTGTTGGCATATTGACCCCAACAATAATGATCCTTATTTTACCAACCTTAGGAGGATGGAAAGCTGAGTCAACCTTGAGCCAGACTGAACTTCTGGCAGTGAGCAGTCAGCCTGCAGTACTGCATTCTAACCACTGCACCACCACAGCTCCCAGAAAATTTTATCTCCTTTTAAAAACACACTGTTATTTCTAAGGACAAGAGAAACACATAAATCATAATCCAATATACACAGAGAAAGGTCAAGATAGTTTCTCTCCAAAATTAAAAATGATTTAAAAATGGGGAATTTTTCCATTAAAAAAATTTAAAAAGATAAGAGTTCCTTAAAAAAAGAGCTAGAAAGAACAAATTTTGTAATAAAATAAGTTTAAGTCCAGTTGGATGACTGTATAAATTTAAGTCCAATTGGATGACTTTCACTACCTGAAAAATATTTTTTCATCACAAACTTCCTTACGGTGAAAATGAAAGTAGTTTGGAGTTCAATAATCTGTAAAAGAACAAAAAAAGAAACTTGTAAAAGCAAGGGATTATAAAACAGGTCAGCAGTCAACTAGTCATAAATGAAAAGGTAGCAAAGCTTTAAAAGGGACAGGTAAAACCCAGGCACATTTAGGAAAAATGACCCAACCTTCCAATTGTCCCTTACTGAGAATTGTGGTTTTCAAGATCCCCTCTTCCCTGCAAGTACACATTCATCCAGAGGTCATCTTGGGTCCTCCCTAGACTCCCTTCAAAAAACAAGGAGCAAAGTTGCCAAATAACCAGTTTCGATGGAGAAATCAGCTGTTCATTGGTAGAACAAAAAGAATTGCCCTCTGCTCAACACACTATCTTGGAGGAAGTTGTGAATGTTTCCATCTAGATCTAGTTTTGAGATTGATTTAAACCATTTCTATGATGGGCTACTTTTATTGTGAAAGAGTTGATGGGATACAGCCCTGATGCTGTCTCTTATTGAATCTGTTGGTGGCTTTTGATAGTACTGACCATGGTAATTTGGGAATTGGAGATACAAAGGATTGCTTTAAAATTAGTTGAGCTTTTATCTGTAAGATTGAGTAACATAGGTACCATTTGTTCCCTCTCCTTTGAAGGTGCTATTTCGTTATTGATAGTTATATAATTTTATGGTTTATGTAGGTAACTAAAAGAAAGAAGGACATAATCTGTTAGATAGTCTTCCAGAAATACTGACCCTCAGGCTGCAATCGGTGGAACTAGTGATTGTGTGATATAGCTGCCATTCTTCTGAAAAATGGCTGCAGCACACAAAATAAAATTCATTTACTGGCTAATATCTGCTCATTTTTACAAGAAACATGAACATGGACTGCAAGCTTTTCTTCCAGCCAACTTGAAGGTTGGCTGGATCCAAAGAAAGGTTCTGAGCTAGATACAAAGAAATCTACTAAACAGTTACATTGTCCCCAATAATTCTCATCCTTTTTTAAAAAGTGGCAACTTTCTATGATTTTTCTTGTCCACCCATATATTTTAAATATTTTTCCTAACCTTATACAATAAGAATAGCACATGTATATATGTGTTTGTATGAGCCAAAATAATGTGAATCATCTAATTGTGTAAATTGCATCATGACACAAATAATGAACATATTGAGATGAATTATCATCCCATCTAATGATGTGATAACATGTTGATAATTTTATTTGCTCTCTTTCCTCAGAAAATCATGTACAAGTTGCAGTATGAGATAATATTTTAGTTTTCAAATCTCCATTCTATATGTAGAACAAGACAAGAGTCACAGTCACAATGCATTTCAGACAATTGCAGGATTTTTAATTGGGGATAAATGAGTTGCAAAATCAAGCAAGTTGCTATTTCTGTGCAACTTGACACATTCAAATCCCAGATCCAAAGTTCCAGATCAAATCTCACAGCTGCGATTTGATGCTGATTAATTGAATGTAAACTTTGATTTCAGCAATAATATGTGAACAGTGAGTACCATACAGCACACAAAACCATTTATCATTATTTCATCATTACCTGTGTTCCATTTCCAAACTCATGTAATTTCTGGGTATTCGGATTTTTAGCTTCTCACTCCAAACATTCTTTCCTGGTTCCTGGACACCATTTGAGCTTAAACCACTTTTATTTTGCTCAGAAAAAAAGCTAGCTAATATACAATATTAAATATACACTTTATAATTATTTTTAAAAATAGGAGAAGGAAAGAGGATAAGATGTGTTCACCATCTTGAGTTATTTGTGAAAATAATAAAGGAGAGATATAAATAAACAAATAAATGAACAAGCAGCCAAACCAAGTTAAGGGACATGCTGAATTTTGATGATGCTTGGAAAAAAATAAATTCTTCTAGACTATAAACTTGAGAATGTTTTCCCAAAATTAATCATTGCCAAAATGAAACTTTCCTCTCCTATCAAAGAACAATTTTAGAGTGACTATCTATACAAACACTCTCACTTCAATGACTGCTGCAAATATTTAAAAAATGTTTTTTTAAACTGTAATTGTAACTATATACAATTATGTGAGGTTTAGTGCTTACATTCACACATGTTTATATAAAAAGTGTGAGAGAATTTGGTATCATATAAAATATGATTGTCTAATCAAGGATTTCCTTTTTTCCAATCTATATTCTATATTAGATTATTTCTTATTTGCTTTATAGTAGTAGATCACCTACCCTGGGAAATATATGAGAATGAAAAGCACCCCTGTGGATTTTGGTAGAATTCAAATGGCTTTGAATACCATGTCTCTGAATCATTTGGGGTTGATGGCTAGATAAATTTCCAAAGTTTATTAGGTGCAGTTAGATTATTACTTGTTTTTAGGCCATTTTCTTAGTTTATCTCATAGGGTTCCACCTTGTTCTTTATAATTTTAGTGCCTTGTCCTTTATTCAAGGAAGAAAACTTGCAGTGCTAAAAATACATGTGCATCTAAGGATTTCTAGGTACCACATAATCATAGAACAAATCAATCCAGAGTTCTTTTGTGACACAAAGGGCCAGTCTCAAATTAGTATATTTTGGTATGTGAAGACCAGGCATTTTGAGAAGTCTATAATACTGGGAAACATAAAATAAATGAATGGCTAGCAGTAAAATGGATGGTGATGGGTACACCATTGAAAGATCTGAAAGGCCAGGTTGGAAACAGATTATTTTGTGAAAGATCTATCTGCGTGGTCCCTAAGAATAGATGTTGACTTGATGGTGCATTATAGTTAATCAGTTGGAGGGTGAAGTGTCAATTGGCTGGGAGTTGGGGGGCTATTGTGTTGAATTTCATTATTCTATAATTTCGAGTTTCTGCCATAGACATTGTACTGCATTGTTGTTTCTTATGGTTATATTGTGCGGAGTCTTTTGACTGCAGTAGTCACAAATGTAATAAAGAATGGCCAGAAACAAAACAACATAAATGTTTCTATATTGCACCAGTCATATCACAGTATCACTTGATAACCTAGCTCAGTTAATGCTTTTGGATGATCTTCAGATGTGGACCCAACAGTTGCAGTACTCTGGACATTATGTGGCTGTGTCAGGGATATTTGACAGAATATTGGTTCAAGAACATAGATAACTTGTATATTAAATTTAATTTAGCAAACAACTACTTGCCATCACAAAGGACATTGAGAATCAAGCAAAACATTCAAGCAGTGAACCTGATATTTCAGGAACAGCATATTGCTTCAGAAGTCATTGAATTCCAATAATTAATCCATGCTTCCTGTTGACATTCTGGTTTTAATTTCAACTTATTCATTCATTCTTAATCAAACACAGGCAAGTGTTAGATGCAAAAAAAAAAAAAAAACAACAGAGNATGCAAAAAAAAAAAAAAAAGCAACAGAGCTGAGTGTATATTTGCAGTATCTGACTCCTAAACTCCAAAAATGTTTCTCGGTGGTTTTAAGCAGATAAATGATAAGAATATCATAAGCCAGAAGCAGTCAGTTCACAATTTCTTCTGGATATATTTTTGTTTATTAATAAAGACTCAGAATTGGTGTAGAGTATTATGAGGAGGCTTAAAACTAATTGGGGGGGGGACTTCTAAATTATTAGCCTGCAAAGCTTTATTGAATATGATCCTGCCATTTTGTCCATCCCCCAGTCAGAAGAGGGAGCTTATAAGTTATAGATAGGGCACATTTTGTACAAACAGTCAGTTCCTACATTCAGTCCTTGGCATCCTCAGAGGGGATAGGAAAGTTTCTTACTTGAAATTTAGGAAAACCACTACCAGTATATGAATCAATGAATGAGAATAGAACTGGAATGGACCATCTAATCCAATCCCTTGCTTAAACATATACTTGATTAGAGGAATAGTATCATGCCTAAGCTTAAGCAATGTCCTATATTGTACCCTTGTACCCATCCAGTTTTGATCCATAATTCAATGTATTTTTCTTTTCATTTGACAGCAAGTATGTGATGTATCCATCTGTGATGTTGGAACTGGCTTCAGCTCAGACCTGATACAAATGTGGCAGGGATGCAAAAATGGTCCAGGTTCTGTTTAAATAACCAATAATCAGTCAGGCTATGCAGTGACTAAGGAGTTGAAAAGTTAATACTCCAATATCTATGGCTATAGGAAAGCATACACATTAATCAGTAGATGTCAATATAAGGCTTCTATCTGCCAAATCATATTCTCTATACTGTTATTTCTTACCTGTTAATAGAAATGCTATATGGGATTTGCTGCATAGTAGTAGATCATGTAAATACTTTTTCTTTAACTGCAGTGTATTTCAGTGGATTGGTTTTATTGCAAAATATTTTTCAATGTTTAATTAGAAACTGCTTTTCAATTTAATAGCTAATGTAGAATATAATTTGTAAATAAAGGAGGGGGAAATCCTGTCAATGACATTTATGATGAGGTATCTACCTTTTTGTTGATTAATATTGCCTCTTGATTTTCCTACACTTTTATATCAGTAATTAGAGAGCTAATAATACCATTCTGAAAAAAAGATAGTTGCAATAGTCTGGATATTTATTTGTATTCTTTCTTCCGGTAGCTCAAGACTGTGGATATATTTTCATTTTCCCCCATGTTCCCATAGCATGGAAAAGAATTGGATGAGCTTGTAATTTCAAGGTTCCCAGTTCAGCATACGCAGACTTCCCTCCTGAATTTGCAGGGCTGAAATGTTCAGTCCATTTGTTTTGTGTGTGTGTGTGTGTGTGTGTGTACATGTGTCTTAGGGGCTGTTTTACATTTTAAATGTTTAAAATACTAATTTTTCTCTTTAAAAAGTCAACTCAAAATGGGCAATGTTGCCATTATGGAACTAAACTTAAAACACACCCCTCCCCCAAAAATGCAAAAACAGCTGGGCCAAACATAGGCCCTGCTCATTCTGCTAGTTCATGATGTCTTAGGCCCCACCCATTGTGGCTTCTAAACAAATTAAAGGCAAAGTGTAACCCATTTCACCTGAAGAAGGGTGTTCTTCTCTGGCCTTGGCTAAGAGGTCCTTAGTTACACCCTGAGCTTCATCATTGAATAGGGATTTACATCTGAGTCATTTACTGTCACTTTCTAATCACAGATTTAATTTGTACTTGATTTCATTCATATTTAATCTTCTGCTAGTTAGATGAAGTAGACTTTTCCCCTATAAGAATATAGTGTATATAAATAGCATAGGCAAAAAGAAGTGGCATGGTGAAGAAATAAAGAAGCAAATAAGCTAAAACATCAAATCTGAAGACAGATGCTTTCTTTCACACTTTGTTTCTTGCTTCACCCTTGTATCCTCTTCCTTTACTGTATGCCCCACAACTGACTCTTTTGCACATGTGGGAAGAGTTATTTCCAATTTCTTTTAAAAGTTTCTCCATCTTAACAAAACAAACCAACAGGTATAAAAAAAAAAAAGGAAAGCTACTTCAAAATCTTGCTTGAAAGAGTCTTAACAGCATATAAATGTTATAATAATAATGTATTAATACCAGACCATTCTGCCAACCCCCATGTATTCAAGTGCAACCCTTATTTCATAATCTTGCTTTTCCCTTAGCAACGTGCATTCCTGCTACTAAATAAAAGCAATTCAGTAGAAAGAGTGATGAATAAAAAGCATGTTATTTAACTCATTCAAGCCTAAAATAAAATACAGTGTCAAGTAAAAATTGTCTCTCCTATATGTAAATTAGGAATTGCATTTTAAATGAAAAGCCCCCAACTGCATTTTAAGCATATTTCAGTTGCAGACAATCTTATAAAATAAACAGTTTCAGTAAGCCATCGTTTGAAATTGACATGCTTATTTTTAGAAAAATTAGCATGTAAAGAGATTGTTTTATTTTATTGCTAAATATACTTTTTACAGGATTATTCTTCACCGACATTTCCTTCATTGAATATGATAACAAAGCATAAATCAGGGTCACAAATTCATTCTTGCCCCGTGGGAAGAAGGGATTATATGTCAATAATCCTGTTAATAGTAAGCATGGCCACTAAGCGTTTCACACTGCAGTAATTTGTTAAACTGAATTTGAGAAATTGAGACATCAAATGAAATTAATAAAATGTCTATTTTTATATTTCTTGATAATTATTGTTTGTTTAAAATTACTGATAGTTAAAAAGGCACACTTGCTTTGCCTGGAAATGCATTGGACCAGTTCAGTTCCTAGCCATTTTTTTTTCACTCAAAATTCCTTCCTTAAAATATTGCAATGGTCAACTGGGTGAATGCTATGTCTGAATTATTAACACTGGTCAATTATACAGCCTACTTGCCATGCTGGCTGCAGTACAGAGTTATATGCCATAAGGATTTGAAACAAATCAAAACCATATTCCCATGCCCCTTGAGTCGTTAAAGTACTTATTCCATAAATAACTTTTAATCTGTAGACTATGCTGGAGTCTATCACAAATCACATATATTTAGCCGTATATTTGAACTTTTTTTAATCCATGGTTCTATTCAGATTTGCATGCTGGCTTATAATATGAAATTCTCAAACAATGTCATATTACAAAGTATATCATATACAAAGTATATCATATACATCAAGCAAAATTTTGACAAACAAGAGAAAATATGTAAGAACCTGAATAATGTTTTCTGTGGCAAGTAAGTATGCATCAGATGGCCATTGGGCAGCATGTTATGAGCATCCCTATCAAATGACAGCCATATTGGCTGGATCTAATTATAAGACCCATGGAGCAGAAGACAAGCAAAGTGCTAAGCTGCAGACACTACAGCTGCATTTCATTTTTAGAAAATGCCTTTGGGACTCTGTGGAGTCAAGAGGAATTATTGAAAATATGCTTTATGCTTAAAGCTTTAGCTTTGCTGAACATTAGCTTCCAGTTCTTTTTGCTGGTAAAATAAAATAGAATAAAATTCTTTATTGGCCAAGTGTGGTTGGACACACAAGGAATTTGATCTTGGTGCAAATTATTCTCAGTATACATAACAAAAAAAGATTAACAATTTCATCAAAGAATCATAAGGTACAACACTTAATGATAAGTCATAGGTACAATAAGCAATCAAATCATAAAGGAAACAGTCAGTAATTAATCGTAAGATAGCAAGCAACAAAGTTACAGTCATACAGTCACAAGTGGGCGAGGGATGGTGATAAGGAGCTGATAGAAGCATTTAACAGTCAATAGTAGTGCAGACTTTGTAACTGTTGAAAGCAGTGTGAGGGGAATTATATGTGCATGGCTTTTTGGGAAAAAACTGTTGTTTGTTCTAGTTGTTCTGGGTGCAGTGCTCTACAGCATTGTTTTGAAGAAGGAGTTGACAGTTTTTATGTCTAGGATGTGAGGGGTCTGTAAATATTTTCACAGCCCTCTTTTTTCTGACTCATGTGGTATACAGGTCCTCGACTGAAGGCCAGGTGGGTAGTAATTATTTTTTCTGCAAGTCCTAATTAATCCTCTGAAGTCTGTGTCTGTCCTGTGTGGTTCTAGAACAAACCAGACAGTTATTAAGACGGGTGCAGATGACAGACTCAATAATAGCGCTTTTCCAACTAGAAATGTAGATTCTTATTTAAGAAATACTGCAATTCTAATTTGTCTAAAAAGTCTGTAAGAATTTCTCAGTCATCCAGGTCATGCTTGTCTCAAATGTGCTTTTTTCCAGGCATGGCAACTGGACTTTTCTTGTGTTTTTTTTTCCTTTTGAAGATGTTTGCTCTCATGCCAGAAGTTCTTTCAGTTCTGACAGAATGGTGGGAAATTCCATTCCCTATTATCCATTCCTTCCATTTCCCTACTATCAGAGCTGAAAAAGCTTCTTGATGTAGCAAGCAAAACATCTTCAAAAGAAAAACAAGAAAGTCCAAGTTGCCTCCCAAAAAAAGCACCTTTAGGGACAATTCTAATTTGTCTGCTTTCTTCATCTTATACATGTCTGGTCACTATGGTGTCAGCTGTTTCTTTCAGATTTTATCCAGTCCTGTTGCACTTGAACCTTCACCCACCAATTTTAAATGAATTGGACAGCTCAAAAAGATTGCTTCAAAAATTTATCCGTCATGTGATCAGGATACTGAAACCTGATATATAACAAGGTAGTAAGACCATGTTTCTGCAGAATCTCTATCAGTATATGTCATGTAATAGATATATTCCCCAATCAAAGATGCAATAATATACCAGTGGTGTGCGCTAGAGGCAGTTTTACAAAAGGAGTTATTAAAATTCTTGTGTAGTTTTGCAAGCCATTGAACAGAGGCTGAAGCGTGCGACATTTTAGTATGCTGAGTGCCTGCGTGACTGCAGCAAGAACAGCACGGGTATGGAGACAGCAAGAGCGTCGGTTTTATTACATTTACCAACCCCAAACACCACTGCCAATGTCTCTTGGTATCCCTTGTTGTTCTGTTTGCAGAGCAGGTTGAGGAGCAACAAACTATCTGGGCTCTGGTGTAATATGTTGCTTCAGTATGTTGTTTAATTTTGGATGTTTTTATTGTTTTTATTGCTTGAAATGCTATTAGATATTTAATTGTAAATTACACTGCTGCAAAAAAATTAAAGGGAACACTTCAACAACACAATGTTTAACTCCCAAGCAATCACACTTCTGTAAATCAAACTGTCCACTTAGGTAGCAATACTGCATTCGACAATCAATTCACATGCTGTTGTGCAAATGGAACAGACCAACATGGTGGAAAGCATAGGCAGTTAGCAAGACATTCCCAATAAAGGAGGAGGTCTGCCAGGTCGGTGACCACAGACCACTTTTCTCAGTTCCCACGGCTTTCTGCAGTGCTTCACTCTAGTGGTAGCATGAGACGGAGTCTACAACCCACACAAGTGGCTCAGATAGTGCAGCTTATCCAGGATGGCACATCAATGAAAGCTATCGGCAAGAAAGTTTGCTGTCGTCTGTCAGCGTAGTGTGCAGAGCATGGAGGTGCTACCAGGAACAGGCCAGTACATCAGGAGAGGTTGAGGGAGGCCGTAGGAGGGACAACAATCCAGGCATCATGGACTGCTTACCTCTGCCTTTGTTCAAAGAGGGACAGGAGAGGAGCACTTGCCAGAGCCCTGCAGAATGAATCTCCAGCGGCACAAATGTGCCATATGGCTGCTCAAATGTTCAAAACAGCACTCCAGAGGGTGGTATGAGCCCGATGTCTCCACAGTGGGGGTTGTGCTTATTAGGCCAACACCGTGCAGGACGTTTGGCATTTGCCAGACGAAACCAAAGAGATTGGCAAATTTTGCCACTGGTGCCCGCTGTGCTTCTTCACAGATGAAAGCAGGTTTCACATACTGAGCAGTGACAGAAACATCACAGGGTCTGGAGACGCTGTTGAAACATTCTGCTGCTGCAACATCCCCAGCATGACCAGTTGCGCAGTGGGTTCAGTAATGGTGTGCGTGGCATTCTTTAGGGGACTGCACACCTCCATTTGGCAGAAGGCAGCCTGACTGCCATTTAGTACGAGAATGCAATCTTCAGATCCCTTTGTGAGACCATATGCTGTGCGGTGGCCCGGTCCCCTAATGCAAACAAGCTAGACCTCAGTGCCGCCAAGGTGCAGCAGTTCTGCAAGATGAAGGCATTGCATGCTATTTGGGACTGGCCACCTGTTCCCCAGACTGAATCCAATTGGAGCCACATCTGCGGACATCATGTCTCGTTTCCATCCACCCAAATGCCACGTTGCACCCAGACTGTCCAGGAGTTGGGGATGCTTTTAGTTCGCAGGAGTGGGGAGATCTCTCAGCGAGACCATCTGCCACCTCATCAGTAGCATGCCAAGCGTTGTAGGAGGCATACAGCACGTGGAGGCCACACATACTACTGGCGCTCATTTTGACCTTGTTTTAAGGACATTACATCAAAGTTGGATCAAGCCTGCAGCTGCTTTTTTTCCACTTTAATTTTGAGTGTAACTTCAAATCCAAGACCTCCATGGGTTGCTAAATTGATTTCCATTGATAATTTTGTGTGATTTTGTTGTCAGCCACATTCAACTATGTTACATGAACAAAGTATTTAATAAGAATATTTCATCCATTCAGATCTAGGATGTCTTATTTTTGTGTTCCCTTTATTTTTTTCAGCAGTTTATTTTATTTTTTTCTTCAATTGTAAGAGTCACTGTCTGAGATGGGCAGCTATAGAAATGGAAGGAAGGAAGGAAGTTCAATTATTTATAATATACAATAAAATATTGTATATAATATACAAGAACATGCACTAAATATTTCTGAAGTTTATTCTGAATCTTCAGTTAGGGCAGAATATAAAAGCCAGAATAGTTTTGATTGACATTTAATCGGTGGCTATCTGATATGGCCTGCTTATTTGCCTTTAAAATCTTTACTCTCTCTAATTGTACTTTAATTAACTAGATATATTTATGGAGCTTTAGTATCCTTAAATAAATATTTTTATTGTTTTTAAAATGTTTTATTGTTTTAAATATTTTATCTTTATATATTTTATATTTTGGAACTGTAAGCTACCCAGAATCATTGAGATGGGCAGCTGAAGAATTTGAATACATAAATAAATAATTTTAATTGCTTGTTACTGTTTTTTTTAAATGCTGCCTTGATTTGGCTGTCGCATTGGTTTCATTACCAATTAAATGAATTATTTTATGGGTAAAAGACATCTGATTGGTTGCTAGGTTAGACATTAGAGGCACACTTTCAGCATTGGGACGTTTTAGAACAAAAATATAACAAGACCCCCTAGAAAGCCATAGACAAGTTAGGTAATAATTCTTTGTTGTTACATCAACAAGCCTTAGCTCTTAGTTGCTATTGCATTGTTATTGATTTAATTTTATTTTAAAATAAAATGAGAAATAATGTTTGTGGTTGTAAAAGCCCACATCTAGCAATCTAAGATAGCAGAGTCAGTCAGACCCAATCTTTTGTCCATTGTGATACTTCATATGACAAATAATGTTCTTACTTTGGGAAAAGATGATTCCCCTGCTGCAGACTAAAACTACCTTCTACCTTCTGGGTACTTTATCACTTCATTGCCACTTGAAATATGTCAGCCTCAATTTCCCTTTATCATTGGGCTTCATGTATGCAAATACATACACACTAGGTGGAGTGTGCTACTTGCCTTTGCAGGGAGACTGTCTACACAAATTTAAAGTTGAGTAATGCCTAATAGCAGCATTGCTCTCCATCTGGAACTACAGGAGTGTACATGCTTTGCATGCAGAAAGTCAGAGTTGATCTCTGACCTGTGTTGGGTGGGGAACAGGGGATAAGAAAGGCTTTGGTCTGAGAGCCACTGCCAGTCAGAAAAAAAATAGAGCTCAGTAAAAAACAGACTGATCTAAGAGAAAGTAGCTTCCTATTACTGGAAAAGAGCATACTGGCATAGGCAAGATTTGTGTATTTATTATGAACTACTCAATACCTCCTTAAAGCCCCTGTCACACAGCACCAACGGAGGGAAAGAGGATGTAAAACGGACATCCACTTGCCATCCATTGGTTAACGCGATGCATCTGTTCTGTACTCACTGTGTCCATTTTTCATACTCTTTATCCATCCAGCATCCGTCTACTGACATTTCATCTGTTCAAAAAGTTTTGAGCTGCACAAAACTTTTTGAGCGGAAAATGTATCCAACGTGTCCAATATACATCCGCTACACATACGGGGAACATCCGCTATACGTCCATAGTCATCCATTACGCATCCGCTATATCCGCTAGGCATCCGCTGAGCATCCACGCAACTCGCATCCGCTCCAGCGGAAAACGGACACAGGGAGGAAGTGAAACGGACACAGAACGGACACGCAGTATAAGTAGCACGGATGTAGAAAGGATGAAAGCGGATGCAGCTCGCATACAAAGCATTAAAACGGAAAAA
>BHFT01004451.1:0-27006 GCA_004320025.1 Laticauda laticaudata
TTTTATCAAAATCAATTAGGGTTATCTAAACACATTACTATATGATATCTTCAATATTTAATTCTTAATTATACCGATACTATACGTAAAATAAGAATTGTGAATAATGAAGGAACCAAAGAAAAGAATCTATATAAAAAAATAGGAACTAAAAAATAATTACCTACTAAGTTAATCAAAAAAAATAGAATTATATAAGTTATCTGATACAATATTCCTCCTGTCTATAATATGACAATAAGCGAATTAAATATATACCAACGTTCTTGTAGTTCAAAACAATATTTTTCCAGTTACAAGTTTATAAGTCTCTTCATTCACAATGAAACAATTTACCAGAGAAATCTAACAGTTTAGATTTCTCAGTGGCTGTCTTAAGAATTGCATAGTCACTCTTCTTTCCGTTTAGCTTCTTATCCAATCATTTTTTTTTCACTTCACTTGATTTTAACACATTCATTTCAAGCTGTCAAAAGGAAACGGAACCTTCCAAAATAACTTCTCAGCTCTCACACCACACTCCAATTTTCCGTCAAGATTCCTCGTTTTCTTATTTTCACTATTACATTCACTATTGTCCCAGTATTAGGGGTGGTAGGTTAAAACACTGCTGCCGATTTCCACTCTCCCCATTTCAACTTGGGTTTCCTTAGCCCACTTAATTGTTCTTTCAAATGATCGTCTATCTCAATTGTTATCCAAATGAATTGTAATCCAAATAAAGCTTCCAACCTCATGTGATCTCCACCCCTTCACCCACTGCCCTCTCCTTGTTTCCTGCTAGCTAGTTTGTCACGTCTCCGGGTCTGGCCACAAAGGCTGATTTCTATCGCTTTGGACTTTGGGCTTTCTTCTTCAACGTTTTGGGATCGCAACCTCCCAAACTGTCTCTAAGAGTCTCTTCTCGCCTTGCTGATCCCTCCAGGACCTGACACCACCACGAAAGACCATCCAGAGGAGAAAATCCAGGCTCAGGAGATCAGAGCAGAATGCTCCTGAACCGCCACAATACGATGTCACCAGAAGTCAATTATAATAATTTGTATTATTAATTTGTTGAAATTATCTTTTTTAATTGAAGAGCATCTTGCTGTTAACCAAATGCCTAATTTACCAAATTTAAGTTTTTTTCTAACAGACATCAGTCTTGGTCAAGACTGGTTTGGTATGGATGCCAAAGAAGCTTATCTCAGAAATAATTGAAATAGAAATTGAACTGAGCTTGTGGGCAGATCATAGCTGTATCAAGTTTAGCTGGAAAGGTCGATCCAAGACACTAAGATGGACTTTACAAAGAGCGATCCTAAAAGAGGAGGAATTTAAAATTAAACTGGAAAAGGAAATGAAACTCTTCTTTAAGGAGAACAAATAAGACACATCCCTAGAAAACACAGCTAAAGCATTTGGGAGAGGGGTGGCGGGAAATTATACGGTGAATAAAAACAAGAATAAGAAGCTACAACGAAAAGCATTCCATTTCTAATATAGAAACTTGGAGATGGAAGCTGCAAGGAGAACCAAAATAGAAAGAGATAAAAATGCAAATGGGTTTAATAAAACATGAAATAAACTTGCTGGAAAAAGAAGACCTAGCCCCAAAATAGAAAAGAATAAAACAAAATGTGTTTGAGAATGCCAACAAACCAGGAAGATGGCTAGCCTGGAAACTGAAAAAACAAGCAGAAAAAAGATGGATCACTAAGCTACAAAATGAACAGGGAGAAATATGTTATCGAGAAGAAATAAAAAGAAATATAGCTCAGAAATTTGATGAGGATCTATATAAAGAAGAAGAATATGTAACAGAAGAAAAAGTGACAAACTGTTTTAAGAAAGTGAAATTTCCGAGAATATTGGAAGAAGAAAAAAGCTTATTGAATAGAAGAATAAATCTTGAAGAAGTGATTTGGGTAATAAATAAACAAGAAACCAATAAGGCAACTGGCCCAGATGCACTCCCTGCTGAATTATATGAAACCCAACAAGAGTTGTTAGGCAACAGAGTACTATTTAATATATTATACAACAGAGTACTATTTAATGAAGTCATGGATAAGGCAAAAATTCCAAAATTGTGGAAGGAAGCAACAATTACGATCACTCCAAAAGAAAAAAAAATGACCAAACAAAGATAGGAAACTGCAGACCAATATCGCTATTAAATGTGGACTATAACATTTTCATAACTGTAATAGTTGAAAGATTCAAGAAAATATTAAACAAACAGATCAAAATGGCTTCCTTCCACATAGGCATCTTAGGAATAATATCAGGACAATTTTAGACATCATAGAGCATTATGAAAATCATAGTGGAGAACAGATAGCACTATTACTCTTGGACGTTAAAAAAGCCTTTGATAATGTAAAATGGAGTTTAATTCTACAAGTATATGAATTTTGGGCAAAAAATCCTAAATGTAGCATAAGCATTATATCACAAACAAGAAGCTAGGATATTGATAAATGATCGCATAAAAAATAAATTGAAAATACAAAAAAGAACAAAACAGGGATGTCCATTATCACCATTATTATTTATTTTGACATTAGAAGTATTAACAAGAATAATTAGGAAAGAACCAGAAATAAAAGGACTAAAAATTAAGAAAGAATATAAATTACAAGCCTTCGCTGATGATTTGGTTTTTATTTTAGACAATCTGCAAAATTCTGGACCAAAATTATTAGAGCAATTAGAGGAATTTGGAGAAGTAATGGGGCTAAAAATTAATAAGGAAAAAACTAAAATATTTACAAAAAATATGACAAATGCACAAAAGGAAAATTTAATGAGGATAATGGACATCCAGATGACAAATACAATTAAATATTTGGGAATTGTAATTTTGGCAAATGTATAACCCTCAAAAAGGATAATTCCACTAATTAAAAAAATAACCGAAGATTTTAGGAAATGGAGCAACTTAAGACTTCTCTTTATGGGGAGAATTGCATCTATAAAAATGAACGTATTATCAAAATTATTGTTTTTATTCCAAAACGCTCCAGTAAAATTAGAGAAAAATTTCTTTGATCAATTGGATAAGTTAGTATCAAAATTTATATGGCAGGGAAAAAAGCCCAGAATTAGACTGAAATTGTTGCAGGACGCTACTGAAAGAGGAGGATTTGACCTACTGGATTGGGAAATATATCAATAGAGTGGATACTCTGACTTGGGTTAAAGATTGGATAAGTGTTAAAAATAAAAGAATATTAACATTAGAAGGATATAATTTATAGGCAGGGTGGCATGCCTTTTTGTGACAGGACAAACATAAAATTCATGGTTACTTTCAAAAGAATAAAATTAGGCAGACCTTACTAAATGCATGGAATAAAACTAAACAGCAAATCTATGTTGAAATACTAACTTGGCTATCTACATTAGAAGCGTTAATATACCCACATTTATTGCGTCGAGGTCAAGTCATTACATATGAGGACATATTAGATGAGAAGGGTGACTTAAAAACAAGACAGGAGTTGAAAGATTTGAGATTTGAGACAGAATGATGGGCCTATTTACAATTACAGTCGAGGTATAGTAAAGATATGAAAGAATGGGGTATTAGATGGAAAACAGAATTCAATAAAATATTAGGAACGGATGAGAAATTGATTAAACAAACTTACAAAATATTATTAGAATGCAAACTGGAAGAGGAAAAGGTGAAAAAAACAATGTTAGCCTGGATGAAAGATTTTGGATATGGCAATTTGGATGATTAGCAAATTTTATGGGACAGGAATAGAAAAATAACCATGGCAGCATCATATAAAGAAAACTTACACAAAATGTTTTATCAGTGGCACATTCCACCATCAAAATTGGCAAGAATGTATACGAAATTATCCCCTAAATGTTGCAAATGCAACAAAGAAATTGGAACATACTACCATGTATGGTGGAAATGTGAAAAAGTTCAAACATATTGGTTGAAAATTAGAAATCAGTTAGGAGAGATATGTAAAATTAAAATAGAATTTAGACCTGAAATTTTTCTATTGGTAATCAATGTGGGAAAATATAATAAAGAGGTAATATACTTAATAGTCCATGTCACCACTACTGTGAGATTAGCCCTTGCCCAAAGATGGAAAGGTAATGATATGCCAGAAGAGATAGAAATAACTAGAAAAATTTGGACGTGCACTGAAATAGATAGAGTAACCCAAGAATTAAAAGATAAGACTGAATCTGATTACTATAAAATTTGGAATAAGTTTTACTACTGGTTTAAAAAAGAAAGGAGTAAATGTATTAATGATATATATTTATGTATATATGTAAATTTTTATTTTTTGCTATATGCATTATACGAGCATGTAAGACAAATAGGTAACGTTGTGTGTCGGGATGTATTCACCATGTTCATTGTTTTTAAATGTTTTTCTTTTTGTTGTTCATTAATAAGATTTATTATTAAAAAAAGAAAAGAAATTATTGTAGACTTTCTACAATGTTAACAGAAGACTTTAAACTTTAACTTTGCTGTTGTTTAACTTGGGGGGTCCTTAACTCCCAGTCCACAGCCAATTGAGAATCAGGCTATGTAAGCAACAGGCAAGCTGCAAAATCATCCACCCCTACTTCACTACTGGAAGAGCCGGAAAGGTTGGGGACTGCTGATTTAACCTGTTAACTATTTTTTCTTTGTATATGCAATGTATAACAGGTCAAATTGGATTTGCAAATAGATGCAAACTATTTTGTAAGTTTTGGACCTGTTTTCCAAAGAGGAAGCTATTGTTACAATACATCTGTCACTGTTCAACCAGGGGAAGATAAAAAAATCACCCCTTATTATTCCAGAAAGCCTCTGGGAAATGACATGAATCATGAGATGTCATTGTATAACTAAAAGTTAGATAATTTTGGAATGTAATTCTTAAAGTATGGTTTGTGTTTTATAATAGTTACTGTTGCAGTTGCCACTGAAATCTATTTATGGAATTGGAATGTATGCTTAGGACCCAGTTGTAATATAAATGGTATATAAACCTGAATAATATTTGTTTTTCTGAAATCATAATTATCTTTTTTTGCTCATTTATGGACATTTAATGAAACTTTTAGAAAAGTATCTAAAATCTCAGATCAAAATAATAAGGGTTGAACCATTCAAAGAGGACATTGATACCATTTTCTAAATAATTACATAGCCTGGCAAGACATTTATGGACATAATTTAATCCTCTTGTGCCTCTTTTAAAATTCTAAATAGTTTAATACTGAGACTCAGCCTTCTCTTAAAATGCATTTGCTTTTAGAAGACTTCCTCAGCCTGACTTTTTAATGTAAGCTAGACTCCTGTACTGTTTATATAATAAATTTATTCTTTCTACTTTTCCTGCAGTATTAGCAACTCCCTCTAAGGAATTCCTCCTCCAAAATATGTTCATCTCTCCCATTTCTGTCCATAACAGGCATAAATAAGGCAATCCTCAAAGCTTTGGATTTAAGTGAGACTATTTTGCCAGTAATTAGATTTCTTTTAATGCTTCTTAATCAGAACTTATTCCAACCCTAAGAATTAATTGGAATTCTCAATGTTAACCCATTCAAATATGTTTTGTGCTACACAAAACTGGAAGGGAGTAATGTAGTGTTATTCTTCAAAAACTATTCCTTATGTAGTCAAACAGTTCAGAAATTTGGATGATAATGAGTATTGAACCAATTTCATTTGGTTCTTTGGAACTTGATAGTTTTATTTTTAATATGTTTTGAGACGCACGCGTTTTAATAATACCCTTTCCAAATCTGGTACACCTGATGCATTGGCCATCAATTTAATTTAATAATGTAATTTCTAACCAACAAGGAAGCTGCCCTAAATGTCCAGGGGCATATTATTCCAATCTTATCCTATATTTTTATCCTGCTCATTGAATATAATGATAATGTGTTCCATTTCTTGCTTGTTTTTCTATTGTGATACTACAGCTCCCAAGTTAGCTTTCCATGCTTAATTTTTAAAATGAATTCTATTGCAACTCCAATTATACTAAACCACTTTGCTCTTCAAACTGAAACACAAACATTACTTTGTGGAGAGAATATTCATTCTTTGTCTACCCAGAGGTTCTCCCCAGCTCTCAAATTTGTGTATGCCTGGACAGAACAAATAGCAGGGTGCATCTTTGTTTTAAATTCATCTACCTGGCAGAAAGAAGCTACTATAAGAGATTAGTCATATAATAAGATTTATATAAGATTATATAATGGGAGTTGCTGGAATGCAGCTTCGTATTACGCTGAACAAATGTACAAACAAGCTAGTAATGCCCCAGCAGTGCTGTACTGTATACAATGCAGATCTTAATGGTGACTTCTTTCTTCTTAAACAAATGCAGGAGAGATAGTTTAATTTGCAATTTAACGAGCACAAAATCAGGAAATTGCACAACTGAATTTCTCAACTAGTAACCCGCCCGCGACACTAAAAACAGTCTTACGCCCCCGATTCAGAACCGTTTTCTTTTTTAATATATACCCAGGGAAGTCCCATCCTGAGAGCCTTCACGGAAAAACCTGTTTGGCGGGCCCGTCCGTTCTTCTCACCTGAACAGCAACGCCGAGGCCTCTAAAAATGTTTCTCTAGAATTCTGGGACAGGTCACTTAATGCTCGCGAGAGCGCTGTAGTGGCACATTCCATCGCGGCCACCGTCCCATTGCAATGGCATTTGCCTTCTGTTAGTCTTAGAGAGAGAGAGAGAATAGAAACTTATTTTTCGCGGCGCCCCCGCCAGCATTCAATTCTAAATCTTGTTGACTCAGACTATCATGCGTCTAAATAGGGCGCCGACTATATGACTCAGAAAAGGATGGCAATGACGCCTTCATTCATGTAATAGGACCGCTTCCCCTCCGTTATGAGCACGCGCATCAGCTACATTGTCACCTGCACACCGCCTGATAGATTTCTCGAACCTTACTTGTAGAGTTCTTGATGGTTTACCGACGCTGGGCAACAGAAATCCGAGCTACTGAATGGCACTGACCGCAAAATAACACTTCTTTGTTGCCAATTAGTGTAGTCTGGATTTCACATCTCCAGATACGGTAACCCTATGACCATATATATGAGTAATTTATTTTTGGTAATGCTAGTATCTTTTATGTCTTTTTATGTCTTTTATGTCTATTATTTTTTGAATTTACATTACATTAATTTAGTATGACCAAAGAGTCATTTCTTGCAAATTTTATGAATAACTCTGAAATATACTAGAAAATTTTATGATAAAATCCTTACCTCTGTTTTTAAATTGCAATAATAAATTCTTCAATTAGGCTTGAAAGTTAGATTATAGGAACTATTTATTTCATTTTACTTAAATTTATATTATATATCTTGCATGTTTGGTATATTAATATTTTTTTTACTTTCATAAAAAAATACAAACTTTACCCATGGTGAAAACTTGTAAATAATTTTATTTTCCTCCCCTCATAGGAATAAACTCTGAAGTAGTGCAGTGATGATTCTCCAGCACTTGAGAACTGTATTAAGACCTGCAAGCCTCTACCTTCCAAGTTCACAAGTACAGCAACATCTAAATATCAATAAAAGATGGACTAGGTTAGTTCATGGTCGAAGAAGGGTTGTTGTCACAGGTATAGGATTAGTATCTCCTCTTGGTGTTGGAACCCAGTTGGTTTGGAACAATCTTCTCCAAGGAAATTGTGGGATTGTTGCCCTTGAAGGAGAAGAATATGCTTCTGTTCCTTGTAAAGTTGCTGCATGCGTGCCAAAAGGGGTTGATAAAAGTCAGTTCCATGGAGAAAATTTTATAACAAAATCAGACAGCAAAGCTATGTCTTCTGCCACCATCATGGCCCTAGGTGCTGCTGATCTAGCATTAAAAGATTCTGGTTGGTCTCCGCAGTCTGACCAGGATAGTTTGAAAGCTGGTGTGGCTATAGGAATGGGAATGGTTCCACTGGAAGATATCTCTGATACAGCCTTGACATTCAAAACAAAAGGCTACAACAAGGTCAGCCCATTTTTTGTTCCAAAGATTTTGATCAATATGGCAGCAGGTCATATTAGTATCAAATATCAATTAAAAGGACCAAACCATGCTGTGTCGACTGCTTGTACCACTGGAGCACATGCCATTGGAGACTCTTTTCGATTTATAGCTCATGGTGATGCTGATGTGATGTTGGCTGGAGGAACAGAAGCTTGTATTAGCCCATTGTCTCTGGCTGGATTTGCCAGAGCTCGGGCTCTGAGCACTAGCTTTAACTCTAACCCTCAAAAAGCTTGCCGTCCATTCCATCCACTAAGAGAAGGATTTGTTATGGGAGAAGGTGCTGCAGTTTTGGTTTTGGAAGAATACATGCATGCTATCCAGAGAGAAGCCAAACCTTATGCAGAAATTTTAGGCTATGGACTCTCAGCTGATGCCTGCCACATTACAGCACCTGATCCAAATGGAGATGGAGCTTTGAGGTAACAGCTATTATCATAAATCATTGGTATAATTTCATAATGTAGGAATAGCTTGCTTTCTGGCTGATCAGAGGTATTATGGGAACATTAGATAATTGAGAAATTTGTTTACCAATTTTGAGTGCGGCAGTGGAGTGTGTTTGTGTGCATATATATGTGTCACCATTTGTGAAGAGCCTGCTAGCAAAGAGCGTCTGGAGATTCTCAGTCATTCAGGTGATGGTTATCCCCAAATATGCTTTTTCAAGAATCAACTGGACTTTCTGTAATCAGTTCCCTCTTGAAAAAGCACCTTTGGGACTGCTGGCAAACACAATGGTGCATTGCCATGGTCATAAGCAGATACTGTGACTTGCTATTTACCCTAAAAGCACAGTTACTTTGTTGGGTTAACCTTGGCTACCATTTCACAATCATTTGAACTAGTCACCAGGTGCAGCTGTGCATTCATGTTATTTGCCCAATGACAAATTCTGGTGACCACCCATCTTCCAGGATAAAGCCAGAAATGGCATGCATACCAACAGCCCTACTTTAAGGTGACTTCCTGTAAGATTATGTAAGTGATACACTGGTAAAGAGCCTTTTCTGTGATCACACTTTGAAAACATGTCTTTCCATATAAAAGTTAGGTTTGCACTAGTACATTTATTACTGAGACATCTATTCTTTTTCCTATGTTTTTGATGTTGATCAATGGAATATTTTTATTCCTTCATTTGCCTGCTTCTGGAGCTTTAGTTAACTGCATAGTTACATTTCCAAATTTATTATTATGCAAAATAGTTTCATTTTTAAAAAGCAATTGAAAAACAGCTGATCCAGTGTACTAATTGTTAGCTAATACCTGTTTTTTCAGAATTTGGTGAAAATATTAAAGTGTAAAGCAGAGCTTTTCTTTAGAGAAGGATGTTAAACTGACATAGTTTTAAATTCAGATAAAGCCATTTGAAATACTATTATGTTTATAAGAAATAATCATGGGATAATCATGCTAGCTCTTTGTAAATGAGATACTTATGAATTATACGGTACCTTCATGATACTATTGCATAAAAATTAAATGAATCTATCTTATCCATTCTTAAAATAATGATGATTCCCCATAACCTAAAAAAGACTACATTTACTGCTAATAATTGTTTCCGTTTGTTCAGTTCCAAGATACATAACAATTAAGGAGAGACATAGCATTTGATGAAATATTCTGCCAATCAGCACAACTATAGAATCAAGATAATTAAATTTATCAGTTCACTAGAACTTAATTTTCTAGTTTCAACCAAGCTGGCAATACATGCTATGGAATATTATTTTTCAATTAAAATTATAATATAGAAAAGGGTGTCTAATCGTGTTTTAAAGACCCAGCTTAAGAATTCAACATTTAGTTGTAACACAGATGTGTTATGAAGTTCTTCATATTTCCTAGTTTGGGTGAGGATCTTCTTCATCTTCAGTGCAGGATTGCAGTAGATGGAATCCCAGAGAATCTTATTTACATATATGACATTTTATATCCTTACAGTGTATAATGATGTTTCATTATTTTCAGGCACACAATGGACTGAAATAAGTTTCTCATATTCGATTAACTAATGTCTTCCTTTTTGTTCCAAAGGTGCATGTCTGCAGCAATCAAAGATTCTGGAATTTTTCCGGAAGATGTAACATACATCAATGCTCATGCCACCTCCACTCCACTAGGAGATGCTGCAGAGAATCAAGCTATCAAAACCCTTTTTAAAGGTCATGCTTCTGCTCTTGCAATCTCCTCAACTAAGGGAGCAACAGGTCATCTCTTGGGTGCCGCAGGAGCTATTGAGGCAGCTTTTACTGCTTTAGCTTGTTACCATGGAATTTTGCCACCTACTTTAAATCTGGATCAGACAGAGCCACAATTTGATCTCAATTATGTTCCATTAGTAGCACAAGAATGGAAAAGTAAAAAGCGGTGTATTGCTCTCAGTAACTCCTTTGGTTTTGGTGGAACTAATGCCTCATTGTGTTTTGCTAATATTTAATCTTGTAATCTCTCTATGTAAATATCATGCTCCCTCCTCCATTTACCTACCAACCAAATATAAGTATATATGTAAATTGTTTGTCTATTTTTTATTCACATCTTTTGTACGAGTGCTTGCTTGTTCTTTTGAATGCTTTGTTTCAGCTGAAGATTGGAACATCTTCATTGAAAGGATGTGAAAGTTTCAAATTCAGAATATTTTGAACTTGTAATGCCCCATGGGATTGAAACAGTTGTTTAAAATTTGAAGTGAGTGAACACTGATATAAATAAATAAAATGATAATCATATCATTAATTGTAAAACAAAATGGAGTTTGTATTGCTTCTAAAAATGCTTAGCATAAAATGCTTTAAGTAGAAAAGAAAATAAGCTGTCTGTGTAACTGTTACAGGAAAAAGCTTCTAACAGGTACAGAATTAAAAACAAGATGCCAGCAGTATCCCCAAGTAGAGACAAGCAAAAACTGAACAGGAAAAGCTTAAAGGTGCTTTTGGGAGCTAGCACAAGAAAAAGGGTGGGGAGAAATATATTGAGTGCTTTAATAATCAAAAATATCATTTCTAAGAAAAGGGGGCTTGAGGAGGGGGATAAGGTGCATGATTTAAACAGGAAAAGGGGGAGGGATAGGAAATGTACTTGTGTAAGGAATAAAATGCCAATCTATGCTTTGATCTGCATTCACCTTTGATGAGCCCTTATTTGCAAAAAGTTGAAAAATTTTCTGTGTCTGTGAGACCTGATTGATAGATGTATGAGAGGTAGTGAAACTACCAGGTGAGAGGGAGTTCCAATCTGCATTTCTGCTGTCCTGAGAGGGAAGCAAGTCAGAGAAGAACAAAGCAAGTGGTTAGATTATAATATGAGAGAGTTTGTTTTCTATGATGGGAAACAGAGGGAGTAAACCAGACAAAAACAAAAAGGGAACCGAATTCCCAGAGCATCCAAACATTCCTCCAGAAAGTCCTTTAGGAATATGATTTAAGAATCAGAATATGCACGTGCTGGATACCTGGAACAAAGTCTTTTGCAGTAAGAGAGGACAAAGACTGACACAGAGGAAGACTATGTTACTTTAAAGAAATGGGACCCTCTTGATTATCTGCCACCACCACCATATAATCCACAGGTACCCCGAGATCAGATGGTAGGTACCCAGGAACAAACCCAAGGAGGTGAAGTGAGTCTGGAACAGGCAGTGGATGAGCAACAGGAGAGGATAATAGAAATCTAGAGTGTGGAGAGACCTGTAAAGGACACTCAGGAGAAACTATGTCCAAGGTTGTGCAGAGATTGCACAATGTGAGAAAGACCTAATATAGTTTCCTATGCCTTCTGGAAAGGATAGAAATATTAGACCAAAGAAAGTGGTCCCAAAGAGACCCATGTTTCCCTTAAGGGAAATGCCTAATGGATCAGATGCGCAGGGATTACCTGGGGTAATTTATGTGGAATCTCCACTTACCAGTAATGACGTTAAAAGTCTTTAAGAAAGAGTTGAAATCATTCGTGGAGGATCTAATAGGAGTTTCAAAATAATTAGACATTTTCCAGGGATCCAATATACATATAATTGGAGTTAATTACATTCTATTATGAATAATAGAATGGAGAAGAAAGGAGGTTTAATCACTAGAGAGGAGAGAGGTTTAATCAGAAAAGCAGCCATGACATAACTGAGATAATAAACATCCACCAACTGGAAATAATGGTGGTCCTACCAGGGAACAGAAGTTTGCTCTCTAGAAACCTAATTGGCGGAGTAACAATGAACAGGATAGGAGACACATGGAAGACTTGAGAGAAATCATAACTGAAGGAGTAAAGGAGACTGTACCTAAAAACCAAAATTTGAATTAAGGCTTCGAAATATACCAAGACAAAGATGAAGCACCAACTACATTTTTGCAGAGACTGAAAGATAACATGAAAAAATACTCAGGCATAGACCGAGATGCTCAAACAGGAGAATGATTCCTGAAATTTAATTTTGTGACTAAATCATGCCTGACATCCAGAAAAAGCAAGAGGCAGAGACATTCTACATGCCTGGGGAGAGGGACGTGGTGGAGAATTACCTAAACCAAAACCCAAATGTTATGCCTGTGAGCTGGAAGGATACTTTAAGAGAGATTGTCCTATACTGAAGAAAGAAGATGAGCTGACAGCTGAATTTAAAATCTAACAGGATCTGGAACTAGATTAGGGATATCAGGGCCATTGTCTTTAATATCCCGCCAGGAGCCCTTGATAAATGTACAAGTGGGATCTTGTCAAGAATCTGTAAGGTTTTTAGTAAGACACTGGGGCAGCTAGAACATCTTTAAGTTACATACACCAAGGACTTAACTTTTCTGACCAACTACCATTGTAACTGATGTTAAAGAAGAAAGCTTTCAAGTAAGAGAATTTGAACCAATTGAAATGAAAATACCAGTGAAAGACATTGTAGAAATAAAGCCTTTGTATGTACCTGAGACTCACACATGCTTGTTAGGCACAGGTAAAATCATATTATTTAGATTGGATATAAAAGTAGAAAACATACCATCTTGTACATATAGAAATACTAAGATAGCAACATTAACAGAAGAAGATGAAAAAGATCCACAAGTATGGGTGTGTGAAGGAAGCAGAAGGAAAATCAGATTGAAGAAGGAAGGAGAAACAGTTAACAACAGTACAATATCTCACTAGAGGGAAGAAGAGGATTACAATCAGTGATAATGGACTCTTAAGAGATAAACTTTTGTAACCCTTTATGTCCCCATACAACACATCTGTACTGCCGATCTGAAAGCCCGATGGTTTCTTCAGACTGGTCTTGGATTACAGGAAATTAAATAATATTGTAGAAAAAAAGCATCCTGTAACTCAGAATCCTTATACACTCTTAAGCACTATACCATATGCCAATGCTTGGTTTAGTGTTATACACCTTAAAGATGCTTTTTGGACCTGTCCTTTAGATGAGTGTTCTAGAGACATGTTTGCATTTGAGTGGGAGCATCCAGAAACACATAGAAAACAACAGTATAAATGGACTGTTCTCCCCCAAGGTTTTACAAAATCACCAAATTTATTTGGACAGGTGTTGGAACAGTGAACTTGAACAGTGGATAATTTATTGTTCTTGGGCAAAAAGAGGCTTGAGATTAAGAAAACCAGAGATAAACTGTTGAACTGTCTAGGACAATAAGGACTTAGCGTGTCAAGAATAAAATTGCAATAGGAAATAAAATATTTAGGTTATTTAGTAAGTGAAGGGAAAAGTTCAGAAAGAATACATGGAATAACTTCACAACTTCTATCAAAAACCAAAAAGGACTTAAGATAATTCTTGGGTCTAGTAGGGTATTGCCATTTATAGATTAATTCCTATGCAACTCTCACTAAAGACCTATATGCTAAATTACTTGATAAAGAACCAGAAAATTTACATTGAACAAGAAGAGAAAAACCTAATACAATCCATTAAGCAAGAATTAATTACTGTACCAGTATTAGCCTTCCCTTCTCTAGAAAAGCCCATCCACTGATTTGTAAATGTAAATGAAGGAACAGTATTAGGAATTTTGACTCAGAAGTGGGGAGGAAAAAGATAACCTGTGGCTTATCTCTCCAAATTGTTAGATCAGTGTGCTGTGGGTGGCCAAACTGTATTAAGTCAATAGCTGCCACTGAAATAGTGGTAAAAGAAAGCAGAAAATTGGTTTTTGGAGGAGCTCTTATAGTAGGCATCCTAGTCTGGTCAGTATTGTGGCTGAAGGATGCAAGGATCCTGTGCTATGAAGCAAAACTGATGGGAAAAATGATTTACTTTTAGTAGTAAACAACTCAGTAAATCCAGCTCAATTTTTGAGTGGAAATACAGATTCTAATGTGGAATCAGAACATCAATGTGCTGAAATCATTGACTTGCAAACTAAAATGCAAGACGATCTTAAAGAAACTCCTCTTAATCGGGTATAATTTGTTCATTGATGGATCATCTAGAGTAATTGAAGGAAAAAGACATAACGGATATGCTTTTGTGGATGGAGATAGCAATTTTCTAGTGGAAGCAGGGCAGCTACCAGTTGCCTGGTCAGCCCAGACTTGTAAGCTTTATGCTTTGAAAAAAGCCTTAAAGCTCTTAAAGAGTGAAGAGGGTACCATTTACACAGACTCAAAATATGCATTTGGAGTAATACAAATATTTGGGAAAATTTGGGCTGAAAGGGGACTCATCAATACAAAAGGGAAAGATTTAGTGCATAATGAACTTATCATAGAAACCTTTGAGAGTTTATTATTACCAGAAGCAATAGTGGTAGTTCATGTAGAAGGACACCAAAAACTAACCTCTTATGCAGGAAGGGGTAATTCTCTAGCTGACTCAGAAGCCAAAGCAGCAGCTCTAACTGAAGAACCTATTCAAATGCTTCCTTCCCTCAATTGGAAGAACCAAAACAAGTTCCAGTGTTTAACACTAAGGAGAAAGAACAATTAGCAAAAATAGGGGTTGAACAAACTGAGAAAGGTGAATGGATGCTACATGATTGTAGACAGATGTTAAATAAACAAATAGCAGAGAATTACTGGCAATCCTGCACCAAGGAAGTCATTGGAGAACACAAGCACTATGTGACACCTTTTTGCAAAAAATAGGGATGTATAGGGATCTATACAGTAGTAGCATAGCATATCTGTGAAAGATGCTTAATTTGCAGAAAAACTAACAAACAGCATCTTAGACAAAAAGGAAGAGGAGGGAGACCCCCCTCTCAGACTGTTTCATATATTTTGGTTTTGATTGATCATTTGACTGGATGGATAGAGGCTTTCCCTACTTCCAAAGCTATTGCATCAGCTATATCCAAAATAATGCTAGAGCAAATTATTCCTAGATATAGGATGGTTAGTGTAATAGTGATCAAGGCACTCACTTTACTTCCAGGATGCTTTAGGGAGTTATAGAAGGAGTTGGGATGAAATGGGAATGTCATGTTCCTTGGAATCCAAGGAGTTCTGAAAAAATGGAACATAAAAACCAAGTCCTAACAAGGACCTTAAACTAATGTTGGATAGTCATTTGCCATGGACCAAATGCTTGCCCTTGACTCTCTTAAGAATAAGAACACAACCCAGAAAAGACTTGGGTGTTTCCCCTTATGAAATGTTGTTTAGAATCCCACCCTTGGAAAACCAGAAAGGAGTTCCAAGTTTTGAGATTAAAGATAAAATTTTAAAGAACTATATTCTGAGGTTGTCTTCTGTTCTTTTCTGCCCACAGGAGGAAAGGATTGCTAGCACAAACACCATCATTGGAGTTTGCAATTCACCACTATAAAATTGGAGATTAGGTCTTGATAAAGGAAAGCTCCAGCCGAACTGGGAAGGACTGTTCCAGGTGTTTCTGACAACTGAGACCGCTGTACGAACAGCTGAGAAGGGCTGGGTGCATTATACCAGAGTTGAGGGACTCATGAATGCACTAGACCCCCAGTGGACAATTGTGCCAGATCCTGAGAATCCTGTATGAGTGATACCGAGGAAGAACAGAAGGACTGACCCCATTCCTTCATCCTAAGACTGATCTTGGCTGAGTAAATAAAAACAACAAGAACAAGTTTAATTAATGTATGAATGGTGGGAGTGTGTTTTGTGGAGTATGTCTGTATTTTGGGACTGTTTTTATAGTTGGTCAAATCGGAAGTTCTTCTGTGAGACTGCAAGACCTGAGCCTACAAATATATTTACTAATCTGGATGTCTAATTTTGTAGGTATTTGTGTGACTCCATACCCTACTGCTGCTGTTCTTACCATTGTCCTGATTGTGGGCCAGTACCCATAGATTGTGTTTACACATATGGTCCATGTGATTGCATATATAGTCTTAAACAAGACGTGGATTTAACTATTGTGGTATTGCCTACTGATGGCAAATGTGACCATAAGTATAGACCTTATTGTGGTTCACCTGCAGCCGGTGCAGATGGCAGAAGTATTGGGGAGTGAGAATGAAAGGAAACTTGTCAGGGAGTCTGGCAAGGACTTGGATGAGGGACCTGCATCTGATGCAGGGATGGGGCCAGGACTATCTGAGTCGGGTGTTGCCTTCGGAGCCTTTGGAATCTGGCAGCAGTGAAGCAGTGGTCCCCAGGCAGCCTGTTCCCAGTGCATGTGTACGCAGGGCTGCAAGAAGGAGAGAGCAGCTGAAGCAGCAGGGGCAACTCAGGAGTAAGGCTGGGAGGTGATTGCCCCTCCTATAAGGGATAAAAGCCAGCCCTCGGTGATGTGCTCTTTGCAGGAAGCAAATAAGTTCATTAGATTCTGATTCCTCGTTGAAGCCTTGCAGACTCTGGTTTGTCTTTGCTGGAACTTCTGGCATTTATCTGTTAATTAAGTGAACATCTGTTACTTGGCAGCCTTTTACAACCCTGAAAGCTGTGTTCTTACCTCAGACAATTGTGTTTATGAGTTTTGGCTAGGAATGCAAATAATTCCCAGCATTGCATTAAAAAGGTTTGCTTTTACACACAGCGTGTGTTTTCTTAATTTGAATGAGGCCTTGAGAACAGACCTTGAGTGTTATAGGGAAATGGTATGAGAATATTGGTGGTCCAGAAAACTTGAAGTAATCTGCAATTTATGTAGGTTTTCCTGATGAGGTGATAGGAAAAATAGGAGAAATGGGCACATGTAGGGGTCAAGGAGTACATGAAATTACACTGAGTAAGGATCATCGCAATAGATATGAAAGAGAGAAACTTTGCTTTAAACCAGGAGTCGCCAAACGTTTGGACTTTGGGGGGTCACCAAACTAATACCGTGCTTCTCATATAATAAGGCCGGGTCTTTTTTTTTTTTGAGCCCCCCCAAAATGGCTAGGCTGTCTTTTTGGGGGTGACTTAATTCCCCCCTTTGCATCTTTGGGCAGGTGGCAACAGCTTGGATGTTGACCTCGGCATTGGTGGGATACTTCATATCGGGGTCAATGCAGGCAGCACCATATCCGGGTGTGCAACAAAAGTACTTCCTAACGGCAAGCCCTCCCCCACCATTTCCCACCATTTCACATGTTTTAATATANATTTCATTTCATGCCTATAAAACATGCTGGGACTTCCTATTGGGGGAGGCCGTATTGTTGGAGAAACAGGGTAATTTCAAATCCCGTGGACCACTAATATGAATTTTGACTGAAGGTGGCTTACTGATGTTGGTGGGAAAGTTGGTCCCATATTCCAGAGCTGCACTAGCCACAGGACTGGCCTGTGCATCAACCTGCCATGGATGAGCTGCTCTGGGATGACCAAAGGACCAGTCTTGTGACTATTGCAGCACTGGAATATGGGAGTGGGCTTGAAAATCTCTGCTTTAGGGGCTGGTACCTGTAATGTGCAAATTTGCGTATGGTGCAACATTGCCAGCCAGGACAAGGTAATGGTGCTGTTGCAGCAAAAGGGGGCTGACAGCACAGGCAAGCTGAAGAGATGGCCGGAAGGTGCCAGAGCACCGTGCTACTTGCATTTGGGTGGCACTCCCGCACCTTCCAACTCACGTCTCCTGGCCTGGGCTCTTCCTCGATGGCCATAGGCTGTAGGGACGGCCTGGGGTAGAAAAAGTACTGGCTGCTGGTGGTGGGAGGGAGTGGAGTGGGTAAGTCTGCACTCACCATCCAGTTCAGAGACCAAGAATGGTGCAGCAGCAATGGTGTCAGTTTTCTCATTCCTCTCGGTGCTCTCCTGTGCTAAGGGTGGGGCACAGAAAAATGGCCAGGAGCCCAGATCCCCTTCCTCTGACCTGGGCTCACTGCTGGTAGGTGGGTGGGTGGGTGGGTGGGTGCCTCCTTGGGAGATGCACTTGCCCCATGGGGAGACCCCAGCATGCACATGCTCCAGGGAGAGGCATTGAGGCCTGGAGAGAGGGACCCTTCCCTGTTTGGAAGTGGTGGGGAAACCTGGAACTTAGTCTCGGGGAGTCCTCTTGTGTGGAGGCCAAAGGAGGAGTGTTGAGCCCAGAAAAGCTTGAGCTCTCGCTTGCACAAACAGCGATGAGGCAAACTATGGGGCTTCCAAGGCGTTCAGCTCAACCAATCCAGAGTTCCCATCGGTCCTGCAAGAAGCCAGCAGCAAAAAGTCGGATGCCCAGACCAAAAGAGCGCTAAGGAAGACAGGGTGCTAATATCCAGGCAACAACCCCTCTCACTGGGTGAGGGCATCTTCTGAGGAGGCTCCCACCCATGCACTCCCCAGCAGCAAGCCCAGGTTGGAGGAAGAGAAAGAAACTGCGGGCACCTATCTGTTGCGCTGCACCTCACCCTTAGAAGATTAGAGCGTCAAGAGAGACGAGAAAACTAACACCGATGCCGCCCTATCCTGGGCCTCTGAACGAGATGGTGAGCGCAGTTCACTGCCTACCAACAGCTGGAACTTTTCCTATCCCGGGCTGATCCTGCAGCCTGTGGCCATCGAGGAAGAGCCAAGGCCAGGAGAGGCGAACTCGGTGCCGGAACACCATACAAATGAAAGTAGTGTGGCGCTCCTGCATCCTCCAGCCATCTCCATTGCCGCTTCAGCCCACCTGTGCCACCAGCCCCTTCTTGCTGCAACAACTCCATTAGAGCCCATATATGTCACGGATGTACATCGTACACAGCGGAAATTTCATTCATTCACAAAGTTTTGTGCAGCCCAAAACTTCTTGTGCGGATGAAATCTCAATGAACGGATGCTGGAGGGATAGAGCGTATGAAACACGTATGCAGTGAGTACACAATGGATGCATAGCGTTTTCCAATGGATGGCAAGCTTTTTTTAACGTTTTTACATCTCTTTGCATCCGTAAGTGCAGTGGGACAGGGCCTTAAGCCCCTGTCACACGCACCAACAGATGCAAAGAGGAATGTAAAACGGACAAAAAAGCTTGCTATCCGTTGGAAAACGCGATTACTCACTGCTCCGTTTTGCTTCCTCTCTATCCGATCCAGCATCCGTTTACGACGTTTCATCCGCTCCAAAAGTTTTGGGCTGCTCAAAACTTTTGCGCGGAAAATGTAATCCAGTCGCGCCGTTCTGCATCCGCTACGCATCCGCTACGCATTCGTTACGCGTCCGCTATATCCGCTAGGCATCCGCTGCGCATCGCGCAACTCCATCCGCCCAGATGCAGGGAGGAAGCGGAACAGACGCAGAACGGATGCAGAACGGATGTCAAGCAGAAACAAAGCGTTTAAAACGAAAAAAAAAGTCCGCACAGGGGACCTATCTCAGATATTAAGGATGTCTACAGGATGCCTAGAGGATGCCTAGAGGATGCAAAGGGGAGCAACTCGTCTGCATCTCACTTTCAGACCAGCAGCCCAGCTGTGCAGACCTCTGCAGCCTTCATCTGCCTCTTCCCCTTCCACAGCATCCAGTCATGTCCACCGTGGATTGTGACAAAATCCTTTCGGCAGCCAACATCCTTCTGCAACATTGCGAAACCATCTACAGTTTCTGTGAACAGTACTACGGGAAGAAAGAAGGCACCCAAAAAAAAGTCTGGCTCCAAAGATGGTTCTCCAGAAGAGCACAGTACGTACTTACGACAAGCTGATGGTGGAGCTCAGGAGCGAAGACACTCGGGCGTTCCAGAACTTCATGAGGATGCCTCCAGCCATGTTTGACAAACTTGTGCCAGCGGCTGACACCCAGGTTGACCAAGGCAAACACCAAAACTTCCCACCCAGCTGGAACCTGGGCTCAAGGTGACACTCACTCTGCGCACTGGCCTAGGGACCACCTAGAGGAGCATGCAGTATGGCTGGAGGATGCCACCAGCACCAACAGCTTTGTTGTCAGAGAAGAGGTGGCAGGCCATCATCGAAGAATACAAGGAGGAGCCCTCCAAGTGCCCCCTCCACTGAAGAAGGATGGAAGAAAGTTGCAGAGCAGTGGTATCAGAAGTGGAACTTCCCCCACACCGTTGGAGTCATCGATGGCAAGCACGTGGTCTGCAAAGCGCCAGCCAACTCGGGGTCCACTTATCACAACTACAAGGGCTTCTTCAGCATCATCTCTTCGCCATGGTCGATGCTGACTACAAATTCATGTACATCGATGCTTCAGGGCAACGGCTCAGCTTCAGTTGCCCAGGTTACAACAGCCAGTCACCTCAAGGAGGGGCTGGAAAGCAACCTCATGGTGGGCTTCCCAGATCAGACCCCTGCCCAAGCGACACGCAAGATGTGCCCTACTCATCATGGGGATGACGCCTTCTCCCTCACAACCTACCTCATGAAGCCCTACACCTCCAAATACTTTACCCGTGAAGAGAGGAATCTTCAACTACAGGCGTGTCCAGGCAAGGCGGTGGTGGAGAACGCCTTTGTCATTCTGGCAACAGGTTCCAGGTACTTCTCACCAACATGCAGCAATCACCCAGAGACATGAGGAGGATCGTGGAAGCTTTGCTGCATCCTGCACAATCTCATGCGCACCCGCTACCCAGTCTTGCAGAACAGGCTCGTGGACCTCCAGCAAGGCAATGGACATGGAGCCTGGTGAATGGAGGCAAGGGCAAAACCTGATCGACACTTAGGATGTGCAAGGGCCAACAGAGCCTCACGTGAGGTGAAGAAGCAGCGGCAACCTCCTGAAACACCTGGTGCAACTCCCCAGCTGGAGTGGTGGAGTGGCAAGAACAGGATGGTAGATGCTTAATGGATGGTTCCTTCAGCCTGCCTCATCACACTGATGAGATTGGCCCATGTATGTTGGGTGTGCCTACAATGAACAGAGCATGTAAATAAAGAGTTTGTGTTTATGTTGAAATGTGTGGATCAAATGCTTACATTGTAATTGATAATGAAGGGCCATAGGGTGGCACCTGGGAGGGTGGACCATAACAGTCCCACTATGCTTGCACGGGAGGTTTATCATCCCACAACTTTTACCCATCCCACAGCTATCTTAACCCATCCCACAGGTATCCCTGCCCATCCCACAGGTATCCCTGCCCATCCCACAGGTATCCTGCCCATCCCACAGCTATCTTAACCCATCCAAAGTATCCTTCCCATCCCACAGCTATCTTAACCCATCCCACAGGTATCCCTTCCCATCCCACAGCTATCTTAACCCATCCCAAGGTATCCCTTCCCATCCCACAGCTATCTTAAACCCATCCCACAGGTATCCCTTCCCATCCACAGCTATCTTAACCCATCCCACAGGTATCCCTTCCCATCCCACAGCTATCTTAACCCATCCCAAAGGTATCCTTCCCATCCCACAGCTATCTTAACCCATCCTACAGGTATCCCTTCCCATCCCACAGCTATCTTAACCATCCCCAGGTATCCCTGCCCATCCCACAGTTATCTTAACGCATCCCAACAGTATACCTGCCCACCCAATCCCATTCATCCTTCACAGGTATCCCTTCCCATCCCACAGCTATCTTAACCCATCCCACAGTTATCCTGCCCATCCCACAGGTATCCCTTCCCATCCCACAGGTATCCCTTCCCATCCCACAGCTATCTTAACCCAATCCAAAGGTATCCCTTCCCATCCCACTGCTATCTTAACCCATCCCACAGCATGCAAAGGCTAAACCATTTCTAAAAGTTTCCACCCAGACTTTATGAAAAAAATTAATGAGGCAAGTGTGTGAAACAAAGATAAACTTTTTTAATAACAAGCTGTAAAATAAACATGACCCAAGTCAAGTGTCCAATAAAGTCCACAAATATCCAGGCAGCCAGTCTCTGGCGCTCCTCTTGGTCACTCGGAGGTGTGTGCCCAGTCTAAGGTGTTAGGGTGCAGTTGCTGTGGTGGTGGTGGCTGCTGCTGTGCTGGTCTGAGGTGTTGTTGAGTGCCTGGTCCCGAGAGGACAACGGGCGGTCTTGTGTTGAGGAAGGTGTCGGACAGCTGGCTCAGCCCGTGAGTGCTGAGAGGTCCTTCCTCCATGCCATGGGGTGTCAGCCCCAGTACTGCATGACAGATGTACTGAGGTGGGCTTGGCTGTGGGATGGAGGAAGGAGCAGTGTAGTGGGCTGGCCTGGTCTGCAGCGGGTGAGGACTGGCGTGGGTGCATCATTGGCTGGCTGGCATAAGCTGTCATGGGTGGCATTATTGTCGTGGTTGGCATCGGGTGCAATCATTGGAACCAGTGGCAACAAGTGTCGTTCCAATGACTCTGTGCCTGCGTTTGGAAGGGCTGCTGTCTTACGCTGGACTCCGGTAGCTGTAGCCCTGGATGGTGAGGGGCTGTGGCGAAGCCTTGGAATGGGAGGGACATCACCTGGGGTGGAGGCAGCAGACCTGGACTGGGTGGGAGCAGATTCCTCTGGGTCGGAGCGGTTGTTAAGCGCGTGGGTGATCTCTCCCCCTTCACCACCTGGTACTGGGAATCCGCCATCTCTTGAGGGTCTGGGTTGAGCATTAATTGAGGAAGGGCTTGCGTTGGGAGGAGGATTCGATGGGGCAGTCTAGAGAGGAGACCTATGTGGTGCGGATGGTGTCCCTGATCTCCACCAGGACCTTGTGGCTCTGCCCCTCTGCCTTACTGTGGAGGCGGAGGTGTGGGTTGGATGCGGCTTCTGGCAGCGGTGTACTCGATGTCTCCTTTCTCCCACACACCAGGGGTCCTCCTCGCTCTCCACTAAACGCTTTCCACACCTTTGCCGGGAGTTGCTCCGCCATGGCAGCGCTCCACAGATACCTGCATGGAGAAAGGGACTGATTCTCGGCCGCCAGAGGCACTACTCCCAGCAGGCTGCCGGAGAGGAGGGTAGAGATTTTTGGCTCCTGGTGCTCCTCGTGGCGGACACTCACGCGCTCCAGGGAGATGCACTTGGCCATGACATAGTTTCTCCTCTGTCCGCGTCAGCTTAACCCGTGGGCCTGCCGATTTTTAATGAGGGGTAAAAAGAAAGCTCCCATACCAGGTGGTGGCATGTACTTCCCCAAGACGAGGAGCACATCCGATGTGTGCCCAGATCCTCCGCCCTCTCCAAGCAGCCCTGCTTATGCTTGGTGTCCTGTAAATAGCCGGTGTCCCTTCCACCACGAGGATAGTCGTTTCTCTCTCAGCCACTCCAAGCAACCTCATCCTCGTGGCGCTTCCCATGTAATAAGCCTTCGCCTCCCTCTCCCGTTGATTGCATACGCCTCTCCCCTTTGGCAGACCAGATGGACCCTCAATCCCAGAGGGGCTTCCAGGTTGTGGGCTGCTCCTCCACACCAACAGCAGCAGCATCATTCACGCATCACGATCAAGCATCATCACCAGCAGGATCATAATCATCATCATCAATCAGCAACAGCAGCATAATCACTAGCAGATCATAATCAGCAGCAGCAGCAGCAGCAGCAAGAGCCAGGATAGCAAGGCAGCAGAGTAAGCACCAGCAGCCAGGGTAGAAAGACGCAGGAAAGCACGAGCAGCAGCAAGCAGCACGAGCAGGACCAAGGAAGCACGCGCAGGACGAGCAAGACCCAGGAGCATGAGCCAGGACAGCAGGACGAGCAAGTCCAGGAGACACGAGTAGAACGAGCAGGGACCAGCAGGACCAGAAGCAGCTTCAACGCAGAGTACGCAGCAGCAGAACAGCCAGCCGCCCAGGAGCCAGCTTCAGCAGAGTACACAGGCAAGAAACACCATGCCAGGGAGCAGCTACAGCAGAAGCCTCCAGCAACAGAAGAATGGATGAGGCCCAAAGGCAGCAGAGCCCCAAAGCAAGAAGATGGATCAGGGAGCATGGGCGTGGGAGATTGGCCCTGTCCCTGTTGCCAGGGGATGTTGCAGGTTGCTGAGGCTTTCGGCTTCTTCCCCATGGTTGTGTGGGGGTGCTGCTGGCAGGGAAGGCTTGCAGGAAGCTGGCAGGCACCAAGGCTTGCAGGAAGGCTTGGCACCAAGGCTGGCAGGAAGGCTGCAGCAAGGCTGGCATGGAGGCAGGGCACGCAAGCGCTGGCATGACGATGGCTGAGGGAGAGCTGGAAGGCAGGCTGGCCAGCGAAGGCTGGCAGGGAGGCTGGAAGGCAGGCTGGCAGCAAAAGGCTGGCAGGGGAGGCTGGAAGGCCAGGCTGGCAGCAGGCTGGCAGGAGAGGCTGGAAGGCAGGCTGGCAGCAAGAGCTGGAAGGGAGGCTGGAAGGCAAGGTGGCAGCAAGCTGAGCAGGGAGGCTGGAAAGGCAGGCTGGCAGGCAAGGCTGGCAAGGAGGACTTGGAAGGGCAGGCGTGCGCCAGCAAGGCTGGCAGGGAGGCTGGAAGGCAGCTGGCAGCAAGGCTGGCAAGGAGTGCTTGAAGGCAGGGCTGGGCAGCAAAAGGCTGTTGCAGGGAGGCTGGAAAGGCAAGGCTGGCAGCAAGGCTGGCAGGGGAGGCTTGAAAAGGCAGGCGCTGGCAGCAAGGCTGGCAGGGAGGCTGGAAGGCAGGCTTGGCAGGCAAGGGCTGGCAGGAGGCTGGAAGGCAGACTGCCAGCAGGGTGGAAGCGAGGCTGGGAAGGGCAGGCTGCCAGCAAGACTGAAGGGAAGCTGGAAGGCAGGCTGGCAGCAAGGCTGGAAGGGAGGCTTGGAAAGGCAGGCTGGGAGGCCAGGCTTGGGAGGCAAGGCTGGCAGCAAGGCTTGCAGGCAGACATGCAGGCAAAGAACTCGAGTATGGCCAGACCATCAGGTCTTTCCTCCAAATGTGGCCACGTGCGAGCTGCTCCCTGTATATCCGCGGGCTTGCACATGCATACCCCCCGCATTCGTAATTAACACGAATATCCGTTGCCTGCTTCGCGCTGTGGTCTCCCTAGGCTTCTCGCTGTGCATCGCTTTATTTCGCTGCGCATCGTCCGTTCTGCACCGTTTGTTTCCGTTTCCGCGTTCCGCTTTGGCTGAGGCCGCCCCGGAAGCCTAGCGGATGCGCCATCCACTTCCATCTGCTGGCTTCCGTTGCATCCGCTTTGCCATCCGCCCTGTGTCCTCGCCCGCGTCGTGTATGCTCCCCAAATTATGCAAATTTTTCCCCTTTTGAGCGGGAAATAACAATGGATGTAACATTTTTCTCTTCCGCTTGTAGTCTTTTTTGGCATCTGTTGGGCAAGTGTGACGCGGCCTTATTAAAATCACAACAGTAGCATGTAGTACTGTGTTGAAGCTAAAAGGAGGGAAAATTATCCTCAATAAACACTTAGATTAACATCACCAAGCACGGGAGAATTAACCTTCAACCAAAAACCAGTTTTTTTAGACCAAAATTCAGAAAGGGTATGTAGATTCAATGTTGACTGTCAATCTTTCTAGTAGCCAAGTAAGCCTTGCTTGACTGTCACCAGGGTAGGATTCTACAGGTTCCGCACTCACTTCGCCTAGAACGCCAGCCTTGTTTACATTTTAGCAGTTCGGAGAACCAGTTGTTAGAAGAAGTTTATTGGCCTAAACTGTAAGGGAAGGCAAGGAAGAAACATTTCTGATGGAGGCTTACAGAAACTGCCTCTCCGTTTAACCCTTATTACATTCTTGGCAGGACTTGGCAGACTTCCTGTCTCAGGAATGTTTCTGGAGATTTTCCCCCTCCTTTGCTGGTACTTTTGCCGTTGTGTGGAGGTGACCATTCAAGTTATACTGGCCTGAAATAGTGACTGTATGACCGTTTTTCACACTTATGACTGTTGCAGCATCCCCACAGTCATGGGAGGCCAGGCGAGTAGATGCGTGCCTCAATGTGAGTGATATTGAGTTGGCCACACCCAGCCAGTCACATGACCACAAAGCCATGCCCACCAACTAAGCCACGCCCACAGAACCGGTTGTTAAAATGAATCTTGGTTCCATTTCATTAAAAGATTTGCTTCATTATTCAATGATTTGTTCAAAGTGCGGATTGTCCAGGGAAGTATTTCCTCCCAACAGCAGTGTAAAAATCTTAAAGCAACTCTTCCCCTTTAAGAAAGCCAAGCCTTAGAAGCTCCGGAGACAGGAAATCTCAGCAAACTGGCAAGAATGTAATAAGGGTGGAAAAAAACAAAAGGAGATTTCTTCTAAGTACCAGTTCTCCGAACTGCTTAGAAAGTTAACAAGGGGTTCCATAGAATCGGTAGAATCCCACCCCTGCTGATATGGCATCTTAAATTCCTGAAGGAATTCAATTCTTAAAATTGACAAATATATGAAATATATAAAAAGCCTAAAACACCAAAAGAACATATGACAAAAATGATAGTCTACTGGCAACTCTCATTACCTAATTGTCATACATAATGCCCCATACACCAGTGGTTGCCACCCGGTGGGCCACAGACCACTGGTGGTCCCCAAGAAAATTTTGGTGGTCCATGGACCATTCTTGGTCCACAGACAAATGTTTCCCCAAAAGCAATTAAACCAGACTGTGTGGAAATACAAGGTTGCACTGCCTTGATGGCCTGCCCACCCACTATCTCCCACCCTTCAACCAAGTGCAAACCTTAAGCCCATGTCAGACAGCACCAATGGATGGAAAGAGGATGTAAAATGGAGAGAAACACTTGCCATCCATTGGTTAACGCGATGCATCCG
>BHFT01004454.1:0-10965 GCA_004320025.1 Laticauda laticaudata
TTGTTTTTTCTGCAGTCCTAATTATCCTCTGAAGTCTGTGTCTGTCCTATTGGGTTGCAGAACCAAACCAGACAGTTGTAGAGGTGCAGATGGTTGTATAGCATTCTGTCACCTTTTCTGTAGGCTTCCTCTTTGGAACAACATAGCTGCTTAAGTTTAGTTGTGAACCAAGTTTATTTTTACTATATATTTGCAGGTTCCTTGTTGGTACACATAAGTCTTCGAAGAAGCTAACATATGATGTTACAGTATCTGTGAGCTCATCTAGGTCTGCAGAGGCCTAGATGAGATAAGAAGTTCCAATGTATGGGTGTCTTCACATTTAAATCAACTCTTGGTAAATGGGTACAGGATTAAAAATCCAGCCAATGCTTAGCATTTCAATGTGCAGCGTATCTTACATGAGAGTCAAGATGGCTGCCTTTAGCCATTATTTAACTTTAGGTAATTCATTGCTTATGTTTATTTCTTATGTTCTATAAAAGGTTAAACACAAATTTACTGGGTTCATGCATCATATACCAAACCATAGTTTGACTAATCATGGTTTGTGAAATAGACCATAGTTAGCCACAAACTATGTTTTATAAACCACAAAGGTTAAATGCACAAATCAAATCAACCAATCCCTTAGAAGAATGCACAAACCTAGGCATTAACATGCTTTACCCTTATCTGCTATCTACCATAAAGCAACCCCTTAGTGGCCATTTTGCCCTAGGCTCTCAGGCAGGATTGCATCTTTTTGCTTTGGATTTGTCCATTTTATTAAAGAAAGTATTCTTAATAAAATTGCTGCTGCTTTTTACAGTAATTGGGAGCACAGGAAGTACAGTTTAACCAGCGGTGGGATAGGACAGGGTTAACTACTGATTTCGTGATTTATGAGGTGATTTACAAGGTTCGGTGATTTATGATGTGCTTCCCTGCATGCTGCATGGGCGNTTTTAACTACAGCTGTTCCTTGCACAGCAGTTGAAGTTGACAAATCAGGAAATAAAGGTCAGATAAGAGCCCGGGTGGGCGGGTGAGCAAAAACAGCAGCAGACATAGCAGACATAGAACCAGTTCTATGTCTGCTGCTCTTCAGAGCTACTGGTTCTACAGAGGTGGACAGAACCAGTAGAAACCCACCCCTGAGTTTAACCTACTGGATCAGTAAGCCTTGGGAAAGTCCTGCACTGCAATTTGATTGTGGAGGGGTAGAAAATAATTGCTCCCCTGTAGGTCTGTGTGGCTGCTGAGGCAAATATCTCACAGTCCTACAAAGCTCTAAGCTTTCCTACTTTTACCAGTTGACATAGCAGCAGCATTTGCTTACTGATTGTGCATGTTAAAACATTTTCTGAATTATGATTAGATATTCAATTGAGCTCAAGACTGACCCTTCATGGGCATGTTGGATTTCCAGAGCAGTCAAAAACCAATCAACCCAGAAGGTCATAGGTGCCAAGAGAAATGTCTGCAGAGACTCCACAATAGAATCAAGAGTTTCTTTGCCAATGCGATATATGGTACACTGACAAATGAGCGTCGTCACTCTTCTTGCTGCAAATTAGCAGCACATAAATTCACACTTGCTATAAGTTATTATCATGAGCTAAGGTGTCCAACCTTGGCAACTTTAAGATGTGCCATCTCCCTGCTGGCTAGGTAATTCTGAGAGTTGAAGTCCACAAGTCCTAAACTTGCCAAGATTGGACACCCTGGCTTTAGAAGGTTGAGGGAGAGGATTTCTGTAGTTCTGTATGCAATTGCCATTTCTTTGCCTGCAATGTTGACAAATCTAATAAGAGACACTTGTAAGAAAGGCATCTAATTAAATCTTTAGAGACTTTAAACAGAACTCACACCACTTTTCAATTAATACTGGCTGTTCTTGGTAACTGAGGATTCTTCGAAAAAGGACATTGCAAAGTAAATAGTCATATATTAAGTGCGGAACAAAGTAACTGGGTAAATTCCATTTCCATTTTTTTTTAAAAGCAATGTTCCTGCATAATTGAAGCGTCTGAGAACTTAAAGCCCATGTCACACTGCACCAACGGATGGAAAGAGGATGTAAAATGGAGAGAAACACTTGCCATCCATTGGTTAACGTGATTCATCCGTTCTGTACTCACTGCCTCATTTTTTCATCCTCTCTATCCGTCCAGCATCCGTCGACTGAGGTTTCCATTCGCTCAAAGTTTTGAGCTGCTCAAAACTTTTTGAGGGAAAATGTATCAAATGCGTCCGTTCTGCATCGCGCATGCATATGGGGAACATCCGTTCTACATCCGTTGCCATCTGTTAGGCGTCCGCTATATCCGCGAGGCATCCGCTGCACATCCACGCAACTCAAATCCGCTCCAGCAGAAAACGGACACAGGGAGGAAGCGAAACGGACGTGGAACAGACACAAAAGCATGAGTAGCACAGGCGGAGAAAGGATGAAAGTGGATGCAGCTCGCATACAAAGTATTTAAAATGGAAAAAACGTTTGCGAGGGGACCTATCTCGAATATTAAGGATGTTCTAGAGGATGCCTAGAGGATGCAAAAGGACACATGTGGAAAACTATATTGCCTATAAAAAGGGGGAGGAACTTCCCTGGATCTCACTTTCAGTCCAGCACCCCTGCTGTGCAAGATCTCTGCAGCCTTCATCTGGCTCTTGCCTCTTCTACAGCAATCCAGTCATCTCCACCATGGATCGTAACACACTCCTTTTGGTAGCCACCATCGTTTCTGCAACAGTGCGAAGCCATCTACAGGCTGCTTTCAACTGTTCTGTTGGGACGGAAAAGGAGGGGGTCCAAGAAGTGTCTGGGTCCGAAGATGGATTCAGGAGAAGAGCAGAGTACGGGCTGTACAACAGCTGATGGGTGGAGCTGAGGAACGAAGACCCTCGGTGCATTCCGAATTTCATTGAGCATGCTCCAGCATGTTTGATGAAGTTGTGGAGCAGCTGAGACCCAGGTTGACCAAGGCAAACACCAACTTCCGGCCCAGCCTGGAACCTGGGCCTAAGGTGGCACTCACTCTGCGCCCTGGCCTCAGGGACCACCTACAGGGCATGCAGTACGGCTGGAGGTGCCACACAAACCATCACATTGCGGTCAGAAGTGTGCAGGCCACTCATCGAAGAATACCTGGAGGACTCCTCCAGTGCCCCTCCATGAGGCTGGAAGAAAGTTGCAGACATGTATCAGAAGTGGAACTTTCCCGCCACTCTGTTGGAAGCCACAGATGGGAACACCTGGCCTGCAAAGCTCCACGCCCCAAGTCAGGGTCCACTTATTCAACTACAAGGGCTTCTTCAGCATCATCCTCTTCGCCATGGTCGATGCTGACTACAAGTTCATGTATACGATGGTTCAGGCAAGGGTCAGCTTCAGATGCCCAGGTTAACAAAGCCAGTGACCTCAAGGAGGCTGGATCAACTCATCATGGGCTTCCCAATCCAGACCCCTGCCCAACGACACACCAGATGTGCCCCTACTTCATTGTGGAATGCAGCCTTCTCCCTCAGAACCACCTCATGAAGCCCTACACTTCCAGACACCTCACCCGTGAAGAGAGGATCTTCAACTACAGGCTGTCCAGGGCAAGGCGGGTGTGGAGAATGCCTTTTGGCATCCTGGCCAAACAGGTTCCAGGTACTTCTCACCACCGTGCAGCATCGCCCAGAGACCATGAGGAGATTGTGGAAGCTTGCTGCATCCTGCACAATCTCATGCGCACCCGCTACCCAGTGTTGCAGAACAGACTTGTGGACCGCCAACAGGGCAATGGGGACATGGAGCTGGTGAATGGAGGCAGGGTGAAACTTGATAGACCACTAAGGATGTGCAAGCCCCCAACAGAGCTTCACGCGAAGGGAAGAAGGCAGCGCAACCTCCCTGAAAACACTTGGTGCAACTCCCCAGCCGGAGCAGTGGAGTGGCAAGACAGGATGATAGATGATTAATGGATGCTTCCTTTAGCCTGTCTCATCACACTGATGAGATTGGGCCATGTATGTTGGGTGGGCTACAATGACAGGGCATTTAATAAAGAGTTGTGTTTATGTGACATGTGTGGATGGATTGATAACATTATTATTGATAATAAAGGGCCAAAGGTGTGGCACCTGGGAGGGTGGACCATAGAGTCCCACTATGCTTCACTGGAGGTTTATCTATCCCACAGCTATTCCCATTCCAAAGGTATCCCTGCCCATCCCACAGCTATTACCATCCCAAGGTATCCCTGCCCATCCCACACTATCACCCTCCCAAGGTATTCCTGCCCATCCCACAGCTATTACCCATCCCAAAGGTATCCTGCCTATCCCCTGCTATCCTTAACCCATCCCACAAGCATGCAAAGGCTTAAACCATTTTCTAAAAGTTTCCACCAAGACTTTTATTTAATAAAATAAATGAGGCAAGTGTGTGGAAGCAAAGATAATCTTTGTTAATAACAAGCTGTAAAGAAAAATGACCCAAGTCAAGTGTCCAAAGGAAAAATAAAAGTCAACGGTAGCCACCCAGTCTTGGTCTCTTCTTGGTCACATCGGAGGCGTGCCCAGTTCAGGGTGAAGGGTCCAGGTGCTGTGAGGTGGGTGGTGCTGAAGTGCTGGTCTGAAGCACCACTGGGTGTGCCTGGCCCGAGAGGACAACAGGGGACGGTGTGTTGAGGAAGCTCTCAGACAGCTGCTCGGCCCGTGATGTTTGAGAGCCCTTCCTCCTATGACATGGGGGTGTCAGCCCCAAATACCGATGACAGATGTACTGAGGTCGGCTTGGCTTGTGAGGTGAGCAGGAGCAGTGTAGTGGGGTGTCTGGTCTGCAGCTGGGTGAGGAATGACATCGTGGCATCGGTGCGGACTGGCATCGGTGGCATGGTGGCATCTGTAGTGACCGGTGGCATCCGATTGTACCTGTGCCTGGACTTAGGAAGGGCTGCCTGTGCTGCCTGGACCTCCTGGTAGCCGTAGCCTTGGTAGGGTGGGGCCTGTGGAAAGCCTTGGAAGGGCAGTGACATCACCTGGGTGGAGGAGCAGGCCTGGACTAGCTGGAGAGCAGTTCATCTTGGTCTGGAGGGTTGGGAAGAAGACCGGTGATCCTCTCTTCACCACCTGGTACTGGGGTTCCGACATGTTCATGAGGGTCTGGTTGACATAGTGTGAGACGGCTTGCGGTTGGACGCATAGGAGTCGGTGTGTACCAGCTGAGAGAGGAGATCTACGCTACTCCTGATGTGTCTCTTATCTCCAGCAGGACAGTTTGGCTCTGCCCCTCCGGTTTGCCTCTCTGCCTTCTGTGGAGGTGGAGCTGGGGGTGGATGTGGGTTGGGCTGTTGGTGGAAGTGCCGTCTCCTTCTCCCACTGCGTCAGGGGTCCTCCATGGCGCTCAGCCACGGGTAGTAACGGCTGTCGGGGGGTTCTCCGTTGTGGCATGCTCCACAGATACGTGCCTGGACACAGGAGCTGATTCTTGGCCAGAAGAGGACTGGCTCTCAGCAGGCTGCCTGAGAGAGAGGGTTGTGAGAGGGGCTGCTCCTCTGTGGTGGATCTCACCCTCCAAGAAGCTGCACTTGGCCATCACGTAGTTCTCTGTCCATAGCTTGACTGCGGCTGGCCAGATTTTTGAGGTGCAGCTTCCGCGACCAGGTGTGCATTGCTTCCACCAGCTGAGGAGCACCTCGAATGTTAGCCCAGACTCTGCGCCTTCCCTCCCAAGCAGCCTGCTTCCTTTTGGTGTCTCGATAGAGCCTGTGTCCCTTCCGCCATAGATACTCATACTCCCTCTGCCACTCCAGCACCTCTTCTTCATGTTCCCTCTTCTATGTTGTATGCCTCCTCTCCGTTTCATTGCATCTGCCTCTTCCTCCTTTGGCAAGGGCCATCTGGGCCCTCATCGGAGGGGCTTCAAGGTTTAGGGGTGCTCCCACAACACGACCACCACCACACAGCAGCAGCAAACAACAGTAGCAGCAAAAGCAGGACCAGCAGGACCACCACCACCACCAGAGCAGCAGCACCAGCAGCACCAGCGGACCAGGAGCCAGGACCAGCAGGACCAGCAGGACCAGGAGCAACCAGCAGACAGCGAGCAACCAGCAGGACCAGGAGCACCAGCAGGACCAGGAGCAGCGCCAGCAGAGTAAGCACCAGCAGAAGCCCCAGCCACCAGGAGCGTGCAGAGAGTTTTAAGCACCAGCAGAAGCACCAGCACCAGGAGCAGCCGCCAGCAGAGTAAGGCACCAGCAGAAGCCCAGCACCAGGAGCAGCGGCCAGCAGAGTAACACCAGCAGAAGCCCCAGCACCAGGCAAGCACCGCCAGCAGAGTAAGCCCCAGCAGAAGCCCAGCACAGGAGCAGGTGCCAGCAGAGTACCAGCAGCAGAACCCCAGCGCCCAGGATACAGTGCCAGCAGAGTAAGCACAGCAGAAGCACAGCACCGAGGAGCAGTGCAGCAGAGTAACACCAGCAGAAGCCCCCAGGCACCGATCAGTGCAGCAGAGTAAGCACCAGCAGAAGAACAGCACCAGGAGCAGCACAGCAGAGTAAAGCCCCAGCAGAAGCCCCAGCACCAGGAGCAGCGCCAGCAGAGTAAGCACCAGCAGAAGCACAGCCAGGAGGCAGTGCCCAGCAGAGTAAGCACCAGCAGAAGCAACCAGCACCAGGAGCAGGCGCCAGCAGAGTAAGCAACCAGCAGAACCCCAGCACCAGGAGCAGTGCCAGCAGATAAGCAACCGAAGCACCAGCACCAAGAGCAGTGCAGCAGAGTAAGCACCAGCAGAAGCACCAGCACCAGGAGCAGTGCCAGCAAAGTAAGCCAGCAGAAGCACACCAGCAGAAGCGCATCAGCAGAAGCACCACCACCAGAAGCAGCATCAGCAGAGTAAGCACCAGCAGAAGCACCACCTCCAGAAGCAGCATCAGCAGAGCCCCAGCCCCAGAAGATCGGCCCGGGCCAGGAGAAGCCCCAGGGGGTGGGAGGGGTCCTGTCCCTCTTGCAGGGCTGGCAGCAGATGGCAGAGGCTTCCATTTCTCCCCATGGTTGTTGGGTTGCTTGGTGCCTGGCTGGTTGGCCGGCCGGCTGGCTGGCTGGCTGGCTGGCTGGCAAGCTTTGTCTGGAAGCAGGTCTTTCTCTGAATGGTGACCTGCTTGGAGCTGCTTCCCTTTATATCCGGGGTGATGCAAGCATCCTCCCCATGCGCAGTGAATGCTAGGCATCCATTAGCATCCGCTAGGCTTCCGCTAGGCATCCTCTCGGCTTCGCTCTGCATCCCGCTCATCTGCTCGCATCCGCTGTGCATCCGCTTTATCCGCTCGGCATCTGCTCTTCCGTTCCGCCTCCGCTTTGCTGCACTTCCCCGGAGCTTTGCGGATGTGCCATCCGCTTCCATCCGCTAGGCTTCCGTGGAGCATCCACACTTTCCATCCGCCCTACATCCTCCCCGTCCGTCTTCCTTTCCCGTGTTGTCCACTTCTGGTTATGCAATTCGGGGCACTTTTGAGAGCGGCATAACAACGGATGGAACATTTTCTCATTCCGCTCTGTCCTTTTTAAACATTTTGCATTCGTCGGCCAGCTGTGACAGGGCCTTTAAGCAATGAGGCAAGTATAGGCAGCCTTAAACAGTTTATTAAAATTTATATGCAACCCGAGTATTACAGATAATCAGATTGGAAGGAACTTGTAGGTCATTAAGTCCAACCCCCTGCCCAAGCAGGAGACCCTACACCATTTGTGACAAATGGCAGTCCAATCTCTTCTTGAAGGTCTCAAGTGATGTGCTCCCACAACTTCCGAGGGCAACTTCTGTTCCATGGTTTGGATTGTTCTCACTGTCAGAAAGTTTCTCCTTATTTCCAGGTTAAATCTCTCTTGTTCAGTTTCCACCCATTATTCCTTGTCTGGCTTCAGGTGCTTTCGAAATAGCTTGACCCTTCTCCTGTGCAGCCCTCAAATATGGAAGGACTGCTATCATTCTCCCCTGGTCCTTCTCTTCACGTAGACTCAGGCCATGCCAGTTCCTGTACGTGTCTTCATATGTTTTAGTTTCTAGTCCCCTAATCATCCTGGTTGCTCTTCTCTGCACTTTTTCTAGAGTCTCAACATCTTTCTGTTAGTAATCATGGTGGCCCAAACATGGATGCCAGTCTCAGGTTGGTCTTACTAAGGCTTTATAGAGTGGTATTAGTACCTCACTTGATCTCGATTGTGTCCCTCCGTTAATACAACTTGGGATTGCATCAGCTTTTTTGGCTGCTGCTGCACACTGCAGACCCATCTCACTGTGAAAAGCTACTCTGGATGATTCCAGAGAATTATATATGAGATTCCTACAGACAACATGTTAAATTGTTAATTTTCAACATGTTAAAAAGTTAATTAAAATGGTGTACACATATATACAGTCCTATGCATATCCATGCTTCTTGGACACTCTAAAAAAATATAAACTTACCTAGCAGCTTCCTGCATAATGATGCTGGCAATATTGCGAGTAGATGAGACTATCTACTCTTCCCATTTTATTATTTGCCAGACTTCTTCCACCATCTAACAAGAAGCTAAAAAAACACCAGAGGCTTTTTTCTTCTTCCAAGGGATATATTTCATCTTTATGAATAACTTTTCTGAAAATAATTTCTGTACAATTACACCTGGTGCCTGAATGCACTTCCAAGTATAATTCCTGGTAGATAATTTCTCTTCTTTGTTAAGCAGTGTACTAAGATATAATTAGAAGAAAACCATCCTAAAAATCACGTCCATTTTCAAAATTACAGTAATCTCCTGGCCGCCTGGGGAAGTTATCCATTTATCACATACATTACTACTTATCTTCTGCTTCTCTATGGAAAATATAAATTCAACTGAAAATTTAAATGGGTTTCTAAATAAAAATAATTTACAAAAAGCTATGGCTGAGTGACAGTCAGAAAAAAACAGCTCCCAATTTCTCTGAGAAATTCCTCAGAAGCAGTTAGAAGCAAATGTTGTGGAAAGTCATATTAAAACCCTTGTGATGGCATCTCATGTCTTTACTGGGTCAAGATAAAGCTACTGCAATGGGTTTTTACAAGGAGCTACCTTTTAGGACTATTCAGCAATCGCAGAATTATTTGGAAGGGACTTTGGAGGTCTTCTAGTACCTTTAGACAAAGGCTGTCCATGGCTTGGCCCTCCTCTATTTTCAGATCTCAGATGGAACCATTCCCCCAATATGTCAACTCCACTCAGATGAACACAGTTAGATAATAGCAGATCACTGAATGATCCTATTTCAATGAGTAACTAAAGCAAGGCTCAGTGTTACAAGAGAAAAACCTCACATCTCACCCAATCTCTCAGTCTTCTGCTTCAGCCTATCCTCTTGGCCAGTGGTAGGATTCAATTTTTTTTATCACTGGTTCTGTGGGCATGGCTTGTTGGGCATGGCAGGGGAAGGATACTGTAAAATCTCCAGTCAGAGGTGGTATTTGCCAGTTCTCTGAATTGCTCAAAATTTACGCTACCAGTTCTCCGAAACTGGTCAGAACCTGCTGAATACCACCTCTGCTCTTGGCACAGGAGACTGATTTGATGTAGGCTCTCAACTAATTCAATTTAGAAGAGAGGCAGAATGAGTAAATGCTAGTCAATAACCCACTTCCACTCCCCCAAAAACAGGCAGTGAGTCCAAACAAGGTAAGTACTGTATTTAAAAACAATCTGTGCCTAAGCAATCAGATTCATATCTTAGTGATGTGAGAGTTCAAATACCAAAGAAGCGTGGGCAGAGGAAAGGATTGCCAGTTTGACTCTATCTATCTATCTATCTATCTATCTATCTATCTATCTATCTATCTATCTATCTATCTATCTATCTATCTTTCTTCCTTCCTTCCTTCCTTCCTTCCTTCCTTCCTTCCTTTCTTTCTTTCTTTCTTTCTCTTTCCTCCCTCTTTCTTTCTTTCTGTCCTTCCTTCCTCTTTCTTTCTTTTTCTTTCTTTTTTCTTTTTCTTTCTTCCTTCTTTCCTTCCTTTCTTCTTCTTCTTCTTCTTCTTCTTCTTTCTTTCTTTCTTTCTTTCTTTCTTTCTTTCTTTCTTTCTTTCAATCCTGACTCCTGGTGACCACATAGGTCACACATATCAAATACATGGCCCAGAATTGTCCCATGGGCATCCCAGAGACTGCAAAGGACCGGCCCCTGCTACTCTGGCTACAGCCCATCCTGGCCATGCCCACCCAGTCAGCTGTGATAACCAGGTCATGCCTCCCCACCCCCTGAATGGCAAACAAAATCCTGATACGGCCTGCAAAGAGATCGAATTTGACACCCCTGACATAGGTGACTCCATGCATTTTCTTGGCAGCTGAAGCAGTTTGCCTTTTCTTCTTCCTGGAGCTGAGGCAGAGTGAATGGCCCAAAATCTCCCAACTGGTTTCAGTGCCTAAGACATAATTAAATTATACAGTCTATCCAATTCTAACCTTAACTACACCAACTGGCTTTCATATTGTACTCCATATGCCAGGTGTTACACAATCAGGAATATTGAATATGAAAGCTCTCCTTTGCCTCATTATTCAAAGGTCATCAGTTCCTTCAAGAGAAAAATGCCTTTGCCTATCTTTAATCCTGAATAAGTATCAGAACTTGGCGTCTCATTAATACTGAATGGGTATCAGACCTTTTGCGTCGACATTCAGGCTCCCCTCAGGGCCGCGTTCCTGGCGGGAGCGCGGACAGCCCTGATTGGCTAACGCCGTTTGACAGCCGGATATAAATAGGGCTGTCAAACGGAATCAGCTGTTGCCGCTAGCTGACTGCTCACTAATTCAGGCAGTCGTGGCAACCCCTTTTTTTTAAAGAAATAAAGGTTCTTACCTTGTTCTTCCAAGTCCGCCTCAGTCCTTATCCGCCGCTCTACAACACTGGCGATGAAGGTGGGATACTGAGGCGACCGGAGAACACAGCTGAGCACAGTCACTGTTAAAGAG
>BHFT01004455.1:0-11323 GCA_004320025.1 Laticauda laticaudata
TGAACCAATCCCTATAGTGGCTTTCTTAGCCAATCAGAATGTGAGGTTAGGAGTCAACCATTTTAATACAGTACAATTTCTGTCATGCTTCCCTTCCCTTCCTTCAATACTCCTCCGATCTCCTCTCCTTTCCAATGAGATGAATCTAATCTTCCTCAAGAAGATACTTGTGCGGTAGCTGTATTACTGATCCATGAGACAATTGAGCACCCTCCCTGCAAACCGTAACACAGAGAAGTATGATTTGATTGAATCAGACTTATGATCTAGATTTCTTATGGCTGAAATTGAAGTCTAATCAATGACAACCCCTCAGTACAAACATTTAACTGACTGTAGTAAAGCTTAACAAAGTCCAAAAATAAACCTTGGATAAATCATAAAAGGAGTCACAGAAGCACAAAAAGTTTAGATTGGATTAACCAACTGAATTAAACCAGAGAGTGAACCAAGCACAAAAAAAGCTACTGACATTAGTATGCAGTTGGCATATTACCACTGGCTTCTAGCTGGTGAATAAATTGTTTCAAATATCAAAGTATAGACATTATGAAGAAATGCTTCCAGAGTTTTAATTTTTTTTGTTCTCTTAAATGAGGTCAGCTTTAAAGATCAACAATAAAAAATACTTCTGGGTTGTACACTTTGTTGTAAATAAGCTCCTCAATGGGGTGGGATTCAAATTTTTAACAACCGGTTCTGTGGGTGTGGCTTAGGTGGTGAGCATGGCTTGGTGGTCATGTGACTGGGTGGACATGGCTTGGTGGTCATGTTATTGACTGGGAGTAGTCAACTCAATATCACTCACATCGAGGCATGCATCTCCTCGCCTGGCCTCTCATGACTGTGGGGAATGCTGCAACAGTCGTAAGTGTGAAAAATAGTCATAAGTCACATTTTTCAGTGCCATTGTAACTTNCCAGAATGTTTCCTTCCTGCTTTCCTTACAGGATTAGGCCAGTAATTTCTTCTAACAACCGGTTCTCCAAACTGCTTGGAATGTTCACAACCGGTTCTAGTGAATAGGCGCAAACTGGTAGAATCCCACCCTTGCTCCTCACAAAAAAAGGAGTAATTGTTTCAGTATAGATTCTTAAGTGGCTTCTATTCTTTTCCGAATTAAGTACAAAAAATGATTCCAGCTACAAAATAATGGTAAAATATATACATCTGGGACATATATATTTGTTACTTCCTTTTCAGAGGCAATTAGAAAAAAATAAATCTTGCAGGCAAAGGATACAGTTAATCTTTTTGGAAAGAGGAAAATTCAGATTCTATAATCAGAATGTAATACCTCTACACTAACAAATTAGTGAACATCCAGAATTCCATGTGTATTAATCTTCCTAATTTATTAATTCTAATGCCCAATTTATCTTAAATTCCATTGTATAATTACTTTATCAGAATTTTGCAAATGGCTTCCTGTGAAAAAACTGAAGTTCAATCCTTTTTGGATAAAAATACCCTTTCTTTATAAATTGTATAAATTTTAAAGGTGCTATTTTCTCAGGTGCTTTGAGGAGAGAATTAAAGAACGTAATAAATTCTAATTCCTTCTTAGGTCTTTCAAAACAGTGAATATATTATTATTATTATTCTTTTTTGATTACAGAACATGTGACATCTCTTCTGTAGGGTTCTAGTGGAGTCTCCTCATTGTTGTCACCTGTGTCACAAAAGGATATGCCATAGCACTTCATGGTAAGAGACAAGTTAGCTGAGACAGGGAAGAGCACAGATGGTCTTTTGTTGCTTTTTTTGTCTTCTAACAACATTTTTGCTGACCAGTGAGTCTCACATACCAACTGGTATGCTTGCTTTCTCGTGCTTTTTTATACTCTCAATGGGTTATGTTTAGGGTTATTGATCATTGGTTGATAGTTACCTCTGTGCATTTATGTACCGATGCAAGAATATACCCAACAAAGATACTGCATGGCCCATATTCATGGCAGGCAAAAACATTTCGGACATGAGATTACTAGGGAGCAAAAATGGAATAGCCCTCATGTGGCTCGTATGCCCTATGCCAGCGGTCTCCAAACTTGGCAACTCAATGCTGGCTAGGGAATTATGGGAGCTGAAGTTTACAAGTCTTACAGTTCCCAAGTTTAGAGGCTCCTGCCATATGCTATGGCCACTCTGAAAAGGGGGAAAGGCTCAGTTCTTAAAAGCTACAATATTAAGCACCCAAAAGTTGCAGTTTACAGTTGTGACCAGAGAGAGCTTAGAACTGAGAGAATGGGAGAAAAAATCTCAATATTCCACGAGCCAGTTTAGGAGTACAGGTAGTCTTTGACTTACAACATTCATTTACTGAGGGAACGGCACTGCAAAAAGTGACTTATGACCATTTTTCACATTCACAACATCATGGTCGCATGATCAAAATTTGGACACTTAGCCACTAGTTCACATTTATGACAGTTGCAGTGTCCCAGAGTAGTGTGATCAACTTTTACAAACTTCTGACAAGCAAAGTCAATGGGGAAGCCAGATTCACTTAACAGCCGTGTTACTAATTTAACAACTTCAGGAATTCCCTTAACAACTGTGGCAAGAGAATGGGGCAATACTCACTTAACCATTGTTTTGCTTAGCAACTGAAATTTTGGGTTCAGTTGTGGCTGTAAGTCAAGGACGACCTATATCCAGAGCAGAAATGAAGGCAGATCCAAAGGAGCAAGTTGGTCATGGCTGGGTTTGTAGGGAAGAATTGCCAGCTTAGGGGGATACCCCTGGTTTTCCCCAGTCAAATGAGACACCACCAACCTTGGTGTTATATTTTAAGGAGGTCCTGGTCAGAATCAACCCTAAGCAATATTGGCCAGGAAACACAGATCCTTTGGATAGAGACCACAGCTAAATTCATATATTCATCATGTCATGATAAGTCTAAACCAGGGGTGTCAAACTTGCATTGTCACCATCGCATCACATGATGTATTGGGACTTTCCTCCCCTTCACTAAACCAGGCAGGGGCATGGACAGCATTTGACACATCTGGCCTGCAGGCTGCAAATTTGACAGCCCTGGTCTAAACCATAGGCTGTGGTTTTCGAATCATGATAGTTAAGTTCACACATCCTTTTAATCCAAACTAAACCAACCAACCCTTCCCATGAAATCCTTTATTCTTCCATTGTCTTGCTTCTCATTCTTACTGATGAGTAAGCTGTCAACAACCAGAACATAGACAATGCATGCGTAGACAGAGAAACAGCATGATGTGCTCTTAGGGCATAATTTTAAAGACAGAGTGCTGCAAAGTCCTCATAAGAAGAGGAACATGTTTTCAGCACAAAAAAATGTGAGCAAAAGCTTAACCTTTGCTTTTTATATTGCATAACCTAGAGTCATAATTGCTTAGGGAAGTAAAATATCACCGACACATTGAAGATATCTTTTTGTGTTTAAAGGCTGAAAGTGTCACTATTAATATATTATTTTTCCTTCCTAACGGTGAATCTTCCAATATTTGAGTGGTAGCCTTTTGAAAATACTGTATTTTTTTTTAAAGAAGAGCTTCTCAAACTTTCACGACTGTCCAGTTTATCAGTGGTTCATAAGGTCATGATCATTTATACAGTAAAAGGTTAAAAGAAAAGAAAAGAAAGAGAAGAGGTGGGAAAAAAAAGGAAAGAAAAAGAAGGAAAGAACCTTTAATTAAACAAACCACATTGATGATATTTGCACCAGGAATTTATCTATTCCTTCATTTGACTTCTATAGTTGCCAATCTCAGACAAGTGACTCAGGCTGCAAACAATGACAAAATAATTAAAAACAGTTGCAGCATAGTGTAATTATAATTACCATTGACAAATCTATCATTTCTGAATTTGTTTGATAGATCTAAGAAGTCAGCTATTGTCTTGTGGCAATTAGGCTTGCTTCAATTGATTTAAAACTTCAAATTAATTTGGAAAATCAAGATGACTTTGCTGAACTGGATTCATTTTATAAATTTCTGAACTAATTAAGAAAAAAAAGCTATTTCTGCTCATTGCAAACTAGCATCTAAATTTTCTCAACAGATTTGATTTAATTTCAGTTAAACTTTCCAGTTTGGTTTGGAGAATTCATACTTTTAGATTTTTTAAAAGAAATTGCCTCAAAATTACTGTAGTTTTTGTTTTTTTTAAACATTTTTTTGGGTGCACATCCCTAATAATGACTAATTTGTGAAATGATGAGATTTTCTTATAATAAGGAAAAAAAGAAAATACAGTACTAATTTTCTGCACATATTTCTTAATTGTATATACATTTTTATCGGACTCCCCTTTTGTTGTTTCTTTTTCCAGACAGAAATATGTTTTTCTCACAAAAAAGATGCTTTGACCCCTAATATAATTTTGCAAGCTCTTTTCGATATCCAAGAGCCTTTTTGAGAGCATATTTTCTCACAATATTCCAAATGTGGTGCATAAGAAATTTGTGGAAGGGAATTAATACTCAGTAATAACAATCCCAACATGGAATTAATCTTTCTGCCAACTGCTGCCTGCTGCCATTATCCATCACAAATCCCAGGTCTGCTTTCTGGTTAGTCACCATTAACTCAGACCTCATTAATGTATTATAGTGAAATAATTAAGATGGGGAAAATAAAGTGATGAAATAAATTGCTATGAATGGGCCATTGGCCATGGATTCTTTCCTGGGAACGAAGTAAAAAAAAAACCTTGATAAATGAACAAGAGGGATTTAAGTAAGTATGAATTTCAGTGACGGCATTAATGTTAACCTGTTTTTACAATTTCAGGTCAGCCAAGATGGCGGTGACTATGTTACCATTGGGAGAATAGTGCTGACTACAGTAAGGTAAAGCTGACTTTATCTATAACTGAAACTATTTGACTGTTTAAACACAATTTTAGTATTTAGCTGCTTTTACGCCATTTCCATCCATTTGCTAAAAACATGCAAACCCAAAAACTTACTCATCTAATTTTTGAAGCAAATAACACCCTCCAATGGAGTTGGCCCCATAAGAGTGGGTTATGGCCAAGACAGTCTTTACATAATAATTTGTTGGGTACCATTTTGGGTGCCTTTTCTGAATCAGGAGGCTTTATTCACAGTCACTCATGTCCTTCACAACTCACAGCTGGATTACTGTAAGGTGCGCTAAATGGATTTGCTTTAGGTTTCAATTATATACTCAAACACAGTTGTTATGGAGATCAGCAATTTACTGGGGTACATGAAATGGGTTGCAACTCAGAAAAACTGGTAAAAATTAATTAATTTCATACATATATAATGTATGATATAATTAATTTCATACAGATAAAATATATAATTTCATAATTTTAATATATATAAAACACACATGTGTGCTGTTCATCTTCCTTTGGGTATTATCCCACGTCATTGGAGTTGTGCTTTTAAAGTTGTAGCAACATTTCAGCAGAATCTCCATAGCAGTGCTTACTGTATGCTGAGTTCGTAATGGCTGAGTCAAGGCTATTACAGCCATTATCAGAATCATCGAGAGTAAGGCCAATAGAGAGTTTGGAAAAAGACCTGATAGCATGAATAGAAGAGATGATTTCCAGCCAGAACTGTCAGATCATTTTGGAAGCCTGCACTCCTGCAGATAGAAAGATTACTCCGAACACCAGACAAGAGCAAGGCAAACACGTCTTGGGCTAACACATAGACTCTCTAATACCTCCAGCTGCAACACACCCACCCAGGCACCCATGACCCTAGCTCCTAACTAGATAACAGCCGTCCTTTCACAAACGGCCAAGCTGGCATGAAAGCCTCCAATTACAGGAACACAGTGTTGCCAGCGCATCAAAGCAACAACAACAGACAGAAGAAAACCAGAAACATAATCAAACAACTCCAAGTCCAAATAAACACAGACCAAGACTATCCGACGCATCAGGATGTAGAAAAAACGCATCCCTGGGACAAACACACTGAGCGCGCAGTAGCTAGCCCAATTAACTAATGGCTGTGCTAGCCTAGATCCAAACCGTAGATACAGAAAAAGCTGATGATGGCAGATGAGATTCGTGAATGTTGCTGAAATGTTGCTACAACTTTAAAAGCACAACTCCAATGACGTGGGATAATACCCGAAGGAAGCTGAACAGCGCATTTATATATATATACATGTATACATTCATTCATACATACATGCACACATACACACACACACCCACACACACACACACACACACGTACTCTTTCACAACCATAATATTCTGCTTGTTAAGCTCCATGTGCTCCCAATATAAAATGAGTATCACATTAACATTATGAATGGAAAAATCTTAGGATTTTTTTTTTATTTTTCACTAAGAACATTTAAAAATATCAAGCAAAAGTTCAACCTTAGTTCAACCATTCAAGCTTAGGAAGATCCAAGGATTTTCAGATTCCCAGAAAGAAGACAAGCTTTTTTTTCTTTAGCTAAGTAACTGTGAATGAAGGAAGCAGAAGTTCATCCTAAAGTTTTTGAGCATAATCATAACACACAAGGTAAGGTAACAAAGGAAGCTGGTATTTGAAACAAGGAAAAGCAGAAATCATGAAAACAAGCGAAACAGAGAGAGAAGAGCAACTATAATTGTCATTTCAAGATGGGAGGGAGATTTCTAGCTCTGCCCATCCGCAAGCAGAATGTGAAAGCCTGCAATGGATATACCAGAATAACAGAGTTGGAAGGGATCTTGCTCAAGCAGTAGACCCTGTACTATTGTGGTCTTTTTTTAAAAAAAGCCTCAAGTGATGATGCACTCCAGAGGTGGGTATTCAGCAGGTTCTGACCAGTTATGAAGAACCGGTAACAGAAATTTTGAGTAGTTCAGAGAACTGGCAAATGCCACCTCTGACTGGAGATTTTACAGTATCCTTCCCCTGCCACACCCACCAAGCCATGCCNGGAGATTTTACAGTATCCTTCCCCTGCCACACCCACCAAGCCATGCCCATAGAACCGGTAGTAAAAAAAAATTGAATCCCACCACTGGTGCACCCACAATTTCTGGAGGCAAGCTGTTCCACTGATTACTTGTTCTAACTGTCAGGAAATTTCTCCTTAGCTCTAAGTTGATTAGTTTCCATCCATTGCTTCTTGTCCTGCCTTTAGGTGCTTTGGAGAATTGGCTGACTCTCTCTTTTTTGTGGCAGCCCCTTAGATATTGGAAGGTTGCTATCATATCACCCTAGTCCTTCTTTTCATTAAACTAGACAATTGCTACAACTGTTCCTCATAAGTTTTATCCTCCAGTCCCCTAATCAACTTTGTTGCTTTTCTCTGTCCTCTTTCTAGAGCCTTAACATCTTTTCATATCACGGTGAGCAAAACTGGATTGAGTATCTACTCCCACCTCCGGAAACATTTCACATGAAGGAAAATTGGTTGGTAAATCAGGTCTACAGATACAGATGTTATAAATGCTCATCCTCCAACATGGAGAATGTCGGGAGGATGAGACTAAATAGGACTAAAAATCCCATGGTTAAAATCTATAACGCTCAACAGGATTCACCACAAATCATGTATAGGGTTGCTAATGTTTGTTGCTTATCTGAAAACCTCTACTAATCCATTTAGTTTTTGCAAATAGAAAGAAAAAAACAGCTCAGTTGCAAAAAGATCTCTTCCCAAAAATAGACTGTGTTAAGCAAATCCATTTTCACCATAGTACCAGCTTACATATTCAACTGAGAGTAAGAGCCACTGAACTCAAAAGAAATTATGCTCGAGTAAGAACACAAAGGTTTATGCTTATTATACTTACACATTTCTATAATCTATCTCTTACAATATATTTTTGTGTGCACATATGTATGCAAGAGGATTGCTTATGCACATGTTGCATATCTATAAAATTAATTTCAATCAGTATTCATCAACTAATATCACTCATTTAATTTTTCCCAAATATTTGTTTGGGGGGGGGGGAATTGCCAGGATTGGTTTCAGTGTGAGANTTGGGGGGGGGGGGAATTGCCAGGATTGGTTTCAGTGTGAGAGATCAATTCTAGCCATTAAGGAAAGGAAACTAGAAAACTGGAAAATTCCACATAAGACTTTTGTTCAGGTTTGCAACTATCTGTTGAATAATTGTTTTTGGGTGTCATTTGTATAAATTCAGAATTACCTTTCTTTGAATATCAGATGTCAGATACAGTATTCTACAGATTTTCTTGCATTGTGGCTGAACTCAGGTATCTTAACTACCCAAGCAGAGGACTTAGCATCCTATGAGAATGCGGCATATTGGCTGGTTGCATGAGGAGATACTCTCTTGCTTTATTAGGATCTTTCCAGGCCCAATCCAAGGGTTGGGGAGATGGAGGCTGCAGTGTGTCTCCTCCCCACCACCTCATGGATCAGCCACTTCCAGTGACCAATGTATGACTAAGGGCTCCCAAATCAAGGCAGATGGAAGACTGTTCCATGCATTACTGGGATCCTCCTTCCCAGTGGTGGGATTCAATTCTTTTTACTATTGGTTCTCTGGGTGTGACTTGGTGGGCATGTCAAGGGAAGGATATTGTAAAATCTCCAGTCAGAAGTGGAATTTGCTGGTTCTCTGAACGACTCAAAATATCTGCTACTGGTTCTCCAGAATTGGTCAGAACCTGCTGAATACCCCCTCTATTCCTTCCCCTCATTCCATCATCATGTCTGTTAGATGGTTAGTTCCACTGCTCTAATCATACATCAGAAAGTGCTTCTTCCTAGGACCTGAGCCAGATCCCATATAAGGGAGAGAAACTGGTGAATTTTTAATCACCACTGAGGAAATTTACTAATTGCTAAATTTCAATGTGCCTGGCAATAAGCTATTAGGAGAGCACTATTCAATTGGCTTCTTAATAAGGCAGAATTGAGATTAGCTATATAACAGAAAAAAAAATACTCTACAGATAATCCTCAACTTATAATCACAACTGAGCCCAAACTTCCCATTACTAAGCAAGTCAGTTGTTAAATGAGTCGGGTTCGATTTTACGACCTTTCTTGCCATAGTTGTTGAGCAACTCATTGCAGTTCTTAAGTGAATCTGAAGTTCCCATTGATTTTGCTTGTCAGAAGGTCACAAAAGGTGATCACGTGATCCCAAGACACTGCAACCATCATAAATACATGCCAATTGCTACAAGTGTCCAAATTCTGATCATGTGACCCTGGGGATGCTGCAATGATCACACATGTGAAAAAATGATCATAAGTCACTTTTTTCAATGATGTTATAAACTCTGAACGGTCACGAAATGAATGATTGTAACTCAAGGACTATCAATGCTATATTTTATAATGCCTCTTGGACTGGGGAATAGCATGTTAACCAACTACTGGATGTATGGACTTCCTGAATAAAGTAAATTTGATTTACTTTATTATAAAAGGGTTTCAAAATCAGGAAATATGAACAGAATCTTCTGGAATGCAATGACTGCATTTGAAAGTAGACAATTGGCATATTGTTGGAAGGCATGAAGGACTAGGTTAGAGTTTTGTGCAGAAAATCTAACTCAAGATAGTCCTTGAATTACAACTGTTCATTTAGAGACTGAAGTTACAAAGGGACTGAAAAAGTGACTTAAGACTGGTTTTCACACTGTTGCAGGATTCTCATGGTCATTTGATCAAAATGTGGGTGCTTGGCAACTGGCATTTATTTATGACAGTTGAACTGTCCCAGAGTCATGTGATCACCTTTTGTCACCTTCTCAGCTGACTTCCCACAAGCAAAGTCAGTGGAGGAAGGCATATTTCCTTAATAACTGAATGATTCACTTAACAGCTGCAGTGATTCTTTTAACAACTGTGGCAAAAAAGATCATAACATGGGATGCAACTCACTTAACAACTGTCCTATGGAAATTTTGGGCTTATTGTGATCATAAGTCAAGGACTACCTGTATGTGGTTGACATGATTTGAAGGCACATAATCAATTAATCAAAAGGTGGACAAGGGAATTACCAACATCACCCAGTTAAAAGTCTATAGCAATTCTCCTTCCATTCCCCACTATCTTGTCAGAGCTGAAGAAGCTTCTTGGATGAGAAGCAAAAAGTCTTCAAAGAAAAAACAAGAAAGTCCAATTGCCTCCTGAAAAAAAGCACCGTTGGGATCGCCCAGTTACTGCTCATTGTATTGTTGATGAAAAATTAACCATAAAAAGTACATTAAATTATGTTAATAGCTTTTAAAGATTGCATTAATGTGATGCACCTCAGAAATGTGTCTTTAGAAATGAAATGCTAAATCACACAAAGTTTTCCTGAGAAATACAGTCATATCTGAGAATATACACAATTAACTGCAAGGAAGTTAATTTTTCCCCTTATTTATAAATGATTACAAGATGAAGTAACCCACTTTCTTTAAAACTGTTACCGAGGAATGAAAAATTACTTCTGATTGTGCCAAGATGAAGTTCTAACAATAAAGATTTATTGATCCTGGTTAGATATATGAAGAAAGGATGCTATGGTACAATGGCAATCAATAAGAAAAATAATTTAGAGAATAATCAGTGTGTGAGAATAACACAAGAGAATGTTAATCCCTCGTGGAGATATCACAAACACATATCTGGGTTACATACCTAAATTTCACTCATAGTTTCTCTATTATGTTGATCAAGAATCTGAATTGCAGAGGACTTGAAATTGCTGTTGCTTGGAGTTTGACTTTTTTTTTTACATTACAATTCTATTTAATTGTCTGCACTGTAATTTAATGTAATACAGTCTCTGCAGTGGCAAGTGCAAAAATTTCTTGTAACACTAACCTATTAAGACATATTAAAAGTATTTATCATGGTTCTCAGGAGTACAGGATAAACACAGCACAGCGGAAACTTTAACATAATTGCTCCAAATAATTTGAAATGGCCTTTTCTCCATTCTTCTATATGAAAAAGTTGGAAAACAACAATAATAAGACAAAACACAGCAATATTAGAAATAAATGTTTGTGGAGTTCAGGGCAGATAAATGTGATATTCTGGACTATAAATTATGATTCTGCAGAAATGCAGAAGGGGATGGCAATCAGGGAAGAAAGATATTTCACAGAGAGCTCCTAGCTAACCAGCACCATAAAATGTCAACTGTTTATTCATATTTTTGTTTCTATTATTTCAGACTCCCCCCACTTGCATTACTTTACTTTGTTTAAATTTCTGGTGTAACTTTAATTAAGCCATTCTTCAGACACATACAGAATTTGGCGAGTTGTTGTTGTTGGCTCTGTCGATCTCGAGAGATCATGGAAAATTCACGTCATGGAAATGGACATGAAATGTGCTGAGTCTGTGGTGGAACCACT
>BHFT01004456.1:0-42642 GCA_004320025.1 Laticauda laticaudata
TCCTTTCCTGCCTGCACGTGGGCAGGGGGGGGGAGGAAAGAGAGAAAGCCGGGAGCAATTCAAAGCTAGAGAACTAATGGGGAAGAGCTGACAGCGGGCGCTGGGGGAGGGGACTGTTGTTGCCGCCAGTTCCAGGTGTAGGAGCTGGTTGGCGTTTGCATCTCAGGGACCTGACTCCGGAGTCCCTTGGAGAGCTGGGAGGCGCAAGAACTGCGCGGCTCAGATTAATTGCTTTTGGGGGCCATTTCTTCTGCGCCCCACCAAAATTTTTCCACGGCCCACCGGTTGGAGACCGCTGATCTAGTCCAATCCCCTATTTGAACAGGAGACCCTATATCATTTCAGACAAATGGCTTTCCAATCTCTTTTTAAAAGCTTCCAGTGTTGGGGCACCTACATCTTCTAAAGGCAAGCTATTCCACTGGTTAACAGATCTCACTGTTATGAAATTTCTCCTTAACTCTAGATTGCTTCTCTCAATTAGTTTTCATCCGTTGTTTCTTGTCTTGCCTTCAGGTTCTTTGGAAAATAGTTTGACCGTCTCATCTTTGTGGCAGCTCCTTAAATATTGAAATAGTGCTATCATGTCTCCCCAGTCCTTTTTGCTAGACAAGACATGCTTAATTCCTGTAACCATTCTTCATATGTTTGAGCTTCTAGTCGCCTAACCATCTTTGTTCTTCTCTGCACAAATGAAAATAATAGATGGCTACAAAATCAAGGGCTTTGTTTTGAAATATGCCCTTTGGGTCAAAGCAAGGGAAATAATCAGGGAAAGGCCTATGGTATGGTAGATAAGAGAATGTGACAGGTAATATCCTTCTGGTAGATTCTTACTTTGTAAATGGCAGCCATTTTCAGGAGCACTCAACATGCTCCCAAAAGTGGTAATATACCCATCAATTTATAAAGAATGGAGATTCCTGGTTGGCTATAAATAAACCATTCCACGAGCTATACTGTACAATGTAATCCATTCTACTTTTCAACTCAATTCATTTATTAAAGAATCCAGCTGAGAAAATCCAGAAGTAATGGGTTACTGTTTAACATAAACCAAATCATAGACTATATTAAGTAAAACTTCTCAAACATAGCTACCTAAACACATTAGAGATTTTAACCTTTGAGAATCCCTGGGATTTCACAGCGTGGCTGTTATTCTCCATAGTTGCTTGATTAAACCCATTTAAATTAATGACTTCTTCTAGGGAAATGGGAATAGTTTCCAAAGAGATATATATTCTTTTTCCCTGATTGGATTGAATGTTTTCTAAATGATTCTTACAATGTCAGTTTCGCATAAGGCTGAGTCATCAAGAAAGTCATTTTTCTAGTTTGTATATAGCTACAATTAGTTTTTAAATGTTGCCCTGATTTGCATAATATTTAAATCAAAATGTGACAAGTCTTAGTGTGTTAATTCAACCATGTTCAAATGTGTATATTTTGTCTGGCCTCTTCATAGTTTTTAGCTGGAAATTTTATGACCAAAAAGAAACGCAATGAGGATTAACTTTCTCATTCTATACAAACTGACCACCATGTCTCTGTCTCTGTCTCTCTCTCTCTCTCTCTCTCTCTCTCTCTCTCTCTCTGTCTGTCTCTCTCTCTCTCTNTCTCTCTCTCTCTCTCTCTCTCTCTCTCTCTCTCTCTCTCTCTCTCTCTGTCTGTCTCTCTCTCTCTCTCTTTCCTTCCCACTCTCTCTCTTTCTCTCTTTGTTTTGAGTACTACAAAATAATTACAATTTATTTATGTTGTACATGTAGTCTTTAGCTTATAACCACATTTGGGACAAGAACTTCTATCCCTAAGAAGGGGTTATTAAGAGAGTCATGCCCAATTTTGCTATGGTCATTAAGCGAATCACCACAGTCATTAAGTGAATGACAAAAAAAACAAAGCTGGCTTCCCCCATTGACTTTGCTAGGAAAGTTGCAAATGGTGATCACAAGACTCTAGGACACTGCAGTCATTATAAATACATGCCAATTCCCAAGCACCCAATTTTGATCATGTGACTGCGGAGACACTGAAAAGGGTCATAAGTGTGAGGACCAGTTGTAAGTCACTTTTGTCAGTACCTTGTAACTTCAAATGGTTACTAAATTATTTATGGTTATAAGTTGAGGAATGCCTTTGTGCAATATTTCCCTGCACCTCTGTCAAAACACTTGGAAAAGATCCTAGAAAATAAAGATGGGATTTGTTAATATGGTCTCCAGGCCCTGTGGCTGTTAAAATAGCAGCGAACCTTGATTAAATTATTTGGAGGAATAAATGAATCCGACAAACTATTTTGACCTTGCTAGAAGAGCACTATACTTGAAATTAGATAATTATGGTGAATTTAATGGCTTCAGTTGATTAAGCCGAAAGAAATGGAAATGCAGCTTCATTTGTTTATATTAAATCTGTACCATAAATATTGTTCCACGCATTGTTACTAAAAAACATTCTACATTGCTTTCATTTTCAAGTATTCTCCCCCTTCTGATTTTCCTAGATCTGATGACACTGAAAGACCTCATCATAATGTTCACGCGTCTTATTTATTGCTCCCCAAATTGCCCCAAACCCCTTACTGTGCATTCAGGTAATAATTCTCATTTATATGCAGTTATTTTATAAACAACTTGCTTTGAAAAAAGTATGTCTGCTGAGGATTAATCTATTCTGTAGACAGATGAATATCCAATGTGCTAGGAAGCTGCAGTAGCCGTTATTATCTGACTTGGAGGAGAACTGAGGGAAGGAAAAATTATAACAGGAGCAGGTTATTTGAAGGGCTACCTTACCTTGAGGGTGTCTGCCCATCCTACTACATTAAACAGAGTAGTCCCTTCCTTTAAATGTTTCACCCAATGCAGGGGTCCCAACCCCTGGACCACAGTTCACTACAGGGCCTTGAGGAGGGATAGGATTCTACCTGTTCTGTCCACTTCTGTATATCTGGTTGCTATGAAAAGTAGCAAACAGAGAGCATACATAGAACCAGTTCTATGTCTGCTGCTGTTTTGGCCCACCTGCCTACCCAGACTGTTACCTGACCTTTATTTCCTATGTTTTCAACCACAGCTGCTTTGCGCGACACAGCTGTGGTTGAAAAAGCAGGAAAAAAGTGCTTTTTCAACCGCTGCGCACTTGCATGCAGCACTGCTCAGCTGTCCAGGCAGCTCAGCAGCTCAGCAGCTCGTAAATCGCACTTGTGCGAATCACGCACGTATGAAGCAGAGCAACAGAACGGGTAGTTATACCGGTCAGATCCCATCTCTGGCCTTGAGCTTTTCGGAACTGGGCCACATGCTTGCCTCCCCATTCGTGCAAACAGCAGGAAAACACTTGTGTGTGTGCTTGACCAATCCACACACACGGAACCATCCCTTCCCCCCCCCTTCAGTCTGTGAAGCCTAAAAGGTTGTGGAATTCTGACCCAATGGGACCTCAGAAGTATATCCTTTTTGGTTGCCATTTAGCCCTTTGGAAGAGCTTCTCACATGGAATTTGAGGGATTTCAATCCTCTTAGCCTTCCATAAGACTGTGAAGAATATCTGGATCTTCCACTAAGCACTGACTAGAATGGGGTTGAGCGAGAAAGCTGTTTGGTTTGATGTCTCTATTGGGAAGAGTACTTTTATTTGTATCAGGTTTTGTGAACCACGTGAGGTATTATATGAGACAGGTGTATGAGACAGGTGCCACTATTTTGAAATAACTTGTTTTTTTTTACATTTTCTCAGGTAATTATTCTCCAGCTGGCCTCATTACTGATATATTCCGGGTCCTTTGTGATGGAAAGGAATGTGCAACTGAATGTCTGTATACAGATACAGTAATAGAAGAACTTCTTCAACCACTACATTACTTACTAAAAGGAACAGAGGTATTTTTCATTTTTATGCAATTTCCTGTTGTGTGTGGGGGGGGGGAATGAGGAAACCCCACAATGGCAGTGTTCCATCTAGAGTGTAGTCAAAGTCATGGCTCTGATATAACTGACTATATCTGAGATATTGAAGTGAAAGAGAATACATATTTTATTTGGTTTGGAAAACACAAAAAACATGAATATTTGCTCAGATATTTGTGGGAGCTTCACTTAGAAGTGTTCAGTTCACATCAAATTGCTATCTTTATCCAGAAAAGGATGAACAAGCTGGTTTCAAAGCTTTACAGCATAATCTTGTGATATCTATTTAAAAATAAGATCTGTTGAATTCTATGGGCCTTTTGCACCATGCAATATAGAATTGCAATGTGAAATTGACTTTATGCATCAGGTTACTTGCATATAATTGTGCATTAGTGCTAACAAACCATCTGGGTGGTATTTAAGGTGTTTGTTTGTTTTTTCTTCATAATTGCTGTAATTTTAAATGGGAATGGTGTTATTTTTGCTTGTAAGTGAGCACTTGTGATGACTGAAGCCAAGCAAAATTCTCAATAGTTTGGCAAGCACAGTGAAATGAAACATCATGGATTGGAACTGAATCTGCTCTTCGGCTAAGAGAAGGACGTATTCCCAAAACTTGTTTGCATCCCAGATCAATGTGGAATGGCATAGCTGTCAGTTGTTTTGGTTTAGTTTACCTTTACCATGCAATGTGCAGTACCACTCTTCTAAAAAAACTCTGTAGCCTTCTGTTGAGGGGGGGGGGGGGGGCTTAGAGGAGAATTAGCCCAAATAGTCTTCACTTTTCTCTGCCTATGTGTACATTCAGTTTTTAGAAACTTCTGCCTGTGAGCTGACTGACCACAGTCAGGACAGTTTAACCTTAGCTTAAATCTGAAGCCTTGAAGGGATTCAGCCATTTTAAAAGGGTTTTCAGAAATGATGAAATTAATCTAAACGGAAGGATTTCACTGAGGAAATGAAAAAGAAAGGAGAAACCTATCGCTTCATTGACAAAACTGGTTTATAGTCAAGGTAAAAAAAAAGTTCTTGAAAGCAATTTATGTTGTATTAATTTGCTATTCGCTATGCTTACGGATTATCTTCAGACATTTTTAAATATACACACAGGTGAATTTGAATTGTCCAGAAACAACTCTAACACATATAGCTGATATTTTGGCGCGAATTGCTGCTGCAGACGATGGTCTATCACTACTTCTTTATGGAGGAGAGAAGTCTCCTGCCACAGAAAGCACAAGGTATGACAACATACTGAAAGACTGAAAGCAGTTCTCTAGCTATCTCACTAATAAACTGTTTTTCTTTCTAGCAAATACCATGGTTGAGATTATGGTATGATTTCTTTGTATCTTACAAAATTTATGAACTGGTAGAATCAAGGGCACATTCCATCTTCAAAGCACTTTGTCTCGGAGTCTCTTGAAAAGTCTTAAGGCAATTGTCAAATTTCTTCATGGATTAATGTGTAATTGTGTTCAGAGGCAACCATGAATGAGTTATATCAGGTGAAGGATGAACATGCAATTTCTAAAATGTATAAGAAGGATGATCATGCAATTTCTAAAATGTATAAACTTCCACTAAATTTTGAAACAGAAGAACAAGTGCAAGAATATATGGTAAAGTAAGCGAAATTTTTGATTGCAATATACAGATGTGATAATGGGAAAATATGATTATCATAGTATATTGACTATTTAGCTTAGTAATTTGGATTTGTAAACTTGGGGGATTGAGATAAGGGATTTCCTTCATTCATTTTGTTGAAGTATGTTTTTGTTTTTTGTTATGAAAAGATTCTAATAGGAGTGGAAGACCTTTCTATAGTTGGAAATACACTTAGTAAATCAGTTTATCATAACAATGATACAATCTTATTTGGCTGATTTGATGATCTTGGGATCTCTAGGGAGGGACAAAAAAGCTGGAAGGTTGCACTCCCTGTCTTTTCTATAGACACTGCATCAAATTCATGTATCCATATTATGTCAGCTAATTGATCACTGCTTTTTAAAATTGTTGTCTTGTCTCTAGCCTTAAGGGTGCACATATTATTGCCCAGTTTACAAAGAAGCTTCTTGATGAAGATATTTCTGTTTTGTCTGGGTCTGAGATGTTACCAGTCCTCAAAGGAGCTTTTATCTTTGTATGCCGCCAGATGTATAGTACCTGCGAAGGCATAGAGGTGCTGCTGCCTTATCAATTACATAAATCTATTGCTGAAGCTTGGAAAAAGGTAGCTTTATGCTTGGTCTTATAGAGAAGTTCTACCATGGGTGCATGTATTCCAAAATGTCACTCTTCACATGAACACATTGCAGTATAGACTTTACAGTCAGTTTGGTGTAGTAGTTAAGGAATTGGTCTAGAAAACAGGAGATCCTGAGTTCTAATCCCACTTTAAGCACAAAGCCATCTGAGTGAAGGGTCAGTTACTCTCTCTTAATCCTAGGAAGAAAGCAGAGCACTTTCAAAATCTTGTCAAGAAAATTTGTCCAGGCATTATCAGGAGTCAAGATTGACTCATAACTCTACCCCACCCCCATCCCAAATATAAACTTTATCAAGAGAATAAAATATATATTAGTTTTTGCCTGAGGCATGATTGTCCTATAACAAAGGAATGTATCGTTACTCACTTTATATAATTGTGGCATAAAGCAATGGATATAGTTTGCAGCCATTTTTGTATAATAAACCTCAATTTATAATATCTAGCTACATCTTGCTTTGAAAACAAGATACCCAATGTCCATGGAGGTTTACATTGTTAGCCTAATGACATTATTATGCAACTGACACAAATCACCATAGAGACATGTTTTCTAGTTAAACAGAGAGTTGTGAATAATAGGCATCAACTCTTCCCAAATAAATTGAGTTTTAAAAGCATGGATTTGCTATTGTGGTTATAATGTGGCTTTAACAAGATTTTAAAAAGTTACAACTTTTTGTTCAGTTGTTAAGTATCCATTTATTTTATGATAGTCATAAAAAGCAGACAAACCCAGAACAATATTTTCTAAATACAATTACAGAATTTAGTTGATTTTTTTTTTAAAAGATAAAGAAGTCCCTGTGTATTTTACTCTGCTAGTCCCTGCTGACTACAGAGTTAGTGTGCATCTCCGTTTCAAGGCCTTTGAGCCAGTGCTGTCCAAAGATGTTTCTGCACTTATGTGGCCAGTATGACGTCATGGAGCACTGCTACCTTCCCACCACAGTGGTACCTATTTATCTACTCACATTTGAATGCTATCGAAGAGCTAGATTGGTAGCACCTGGGATGAGGATGGGAGCTCACCCCATTTCATGGCGCTTGGGTGTCTGTTCTGGGTTGCCAGCAAGCCCAGCATCTTAACTGCTGAGCATCCATGGCACCCTTATTCAGTTGAATAAAGGGTACAAAAATTTCCATTTTAAAAATTATTTCTGAGTGTTTTAACTTACCATGCTTTATTGCTCATTATCAGTACTTAAAATTGTTCTATTCTTATGACCCAATTTCTGTGTTTTTTTAAAATCATTCAACAGACTAGTTTGCTTTCAGATAGAATTCCAACACCTATAGCTGGGGTAGACACTGTTTCTTCAATAAACCAAGAATCTCAGAGTTGGTAAGTGATTTTATTTCATATGTTGGTATGTAGTTAGCATTTAAAAATTGACATTGTTGCTGATAAAGAGTTTTTAGTGTAATTTGTTACAATGACTGCAGATATTGAAATATTGCATGTGATAGTACAAGGCTGAGTGTCACAGATACTTTCTCTGTTGCTTCGCTGTATTTGTATCTAATACTTCTGGTTTATTCATATTTAGTTTGGGTTTCTCTTATTTCTCTTGTTTAGTTATTTTGCTGGTACAGCTTCTATTAGTTTGATTTTCAGCTCTCCTCTCATCTTTTCACTTACAACTTTTGCTTTTTCTCACTTCCTTTTTCTTGATCTCCCAGTTAGAATTCATTTAGTCTCATTTTTAATGTCTTTCTCATTGCTCTTAGTTCTTTTTGCTTCTCCTTTTCACCTCATGCTGCCTGAAGACTCAGCTATGCAATGGATGCATTGAATTATTTAGGGAAGAACAAGGGAAAATTTGACTTGTCTTCTTTAGGAGTGATGCTATATTGCTTACATTATGATCAGCCCTTGTGCTGTGATGCTTCAGTGTTTTCCAGAACTCATGAATTTTATATGTGAATTCATAGGACCCTAGCAATTGCTATAAGCACTGCTAGTTATTGTTCATGTACAGTGGTTCTCTTTTCCGGTTCCAATTCAGGGGGAGATGATGATGATGATGAATGTTATGTCCAACTTGATGCACTTAAAAGTGGTCAGGAAGATGCCAGGGTTTGAGCCGTCTCCTTCTTTGTCTATTTCCATATTTCTACAAATCTGTATAACTTTCTCACAATGACATTAGCAGCCACTCAAGCCACTTACTATGTATGTGTATACTGATGTTTCATTTTTCTTTTCATTCCATTCCATTTATGATAGATTTCTTAGGAAGTCCCAAAGGTGCTTTTTCAAGAGGCAACTGGACTTACTTTGTTTTTCCTTGAAGACGTTTTGCTTCTCATCCAAGAAGCTTGAATTCAGGATTCAGTTCTGACTGAATGGTGAGGAATGGAAAAATTTACATTCCTTGTAATTATCTGGTTGTTGCACTCTTTTGGAGAGTCTTGACGCCACTCAGAGGTTTATCTGTGCCCTCAAGGTCACTTGACTAGTACAAATGGGTGTGGAACACTTTTTGAACTGCTGAAAGCACCATGTTTACAATGCATGTTCTCCAACCATTTGCATTGTTCAGGTGACCCTGAGGACACAACTAAAACCTCGAAAAAGCTTCTTGAATTAGAAGTGAAATGGCTTCAAAGAAAAACAAAGAGAGTCCAATTAGCTCTTGAAAAAGAAGAAAACCATAACCTGGATGACTTTGGGAAAACCATAGCCTGGATGACTGAGAATCTCTATAGACATTTGCCAAGACAGATCTGTATTCTACACTTAGGTTAAAGATGGCTGATTCTTCCCATTGTAATTGTAACCACTACTTTTTAATTTTTTTTATATTATCAGCTTTGGAAGTATTGCCAGCTTTGTAAGTATGTAAAATGTGAGAATCATATTACTGCCAAACTTTTGGAGAGAGGTTATATTGCTTTTTAGTATGTTACATGAAATATTGGTGCTAAGAAAAAAAAATCATTATATAAAGGTATTTTTTAAAAAAACATGCTTAGTTTTTAAATCCTACAAAAAGCACTTTTAACGCCTTGTTTAAAACAGGTTAGTTGCCCATATGCTTTCAGTATAAAAACATTTGCAGGGTGAATTTTGTCTATTGAAGGTCAAACCAATCCTCTTGTCTGGGTTTCCTGGGAAATCTGTTTGCAGATCAATGTTTTTCTTTAGATCATAATAACTCATGTCTTTTCTGTATAGTTTGCAATAACAAAAGAGAAAAAATCATGAATCTTACCTGGCCGTGTTTACATTTAATAATGAGTCAGAGTTATGAGGTATGAGCTGTATGTTTGTAATGGCTCTTATAAGAAGCAAACAAGTCAGCTTTCTTCATCCGTTGTTTACTTAGCATTTTACATGCGAATCAGGGACTGATTTGTTATTCTCTCAATAATTCAGAATCATAAAACATTATTTTGTTCTGGCATACGCTTTTGCTCTGCTAGGAGCAAAAGAGACTAGACTTCTCTGTTAACACATATAATGAAAACAAATCACAAATGAAGCCATGAGAACTTCATTTTTTAGGGGCCTGCTGATAGAAGGAACCCAGCAGTAGCAGCATAGAAACAGATAGAAAGAAAGATAATGAAAATGCAATTCATGCTGAAAGTAGATCTCTAGATTCTGGCTTATCAATGGGTACAAATCAGGGGTGAAATTCAATTTTTTCCCCTTCCAGCTCTGTGGGCGTGGCTTGGTGGGACCCAGTCTCTAAAAGGAAGAAGGCAGGTGGGCATGGGTGGGGCCAACCAATTCAAATCTTCCCTACCTCTCCAAGGTGCTGTGAAGTGGTTGAATTTCACCTCTGGTACAAATGCCAGCAATATGCTATAAGTAGTTTGGGGAGATACAACATGTGCTTGTATCCATGGTGGGGAGGATTATAATGGGCAGTGCTATACCATAAGAACATCACATGAATAAGCAGAGCCAATATTTTCTAGGGTTTCATTTGTTTGTTTTCCACTTCAAGTGTCTTAAAATTATCCAATGGATCATGTCCCATCTTTTTGTTTTGTTTTGGTGATAATTGTCAGAAAATTAATCATAGGTAACTTATTTTATTTTATTTTATTTCATATATTCAATTTATATGCTGCCCATCTCACTACTGTGTGACTCTGATGAACTTGCCACATCATAAAAAAAAAGAAAAATATGAAGATTAAAATGTTAAAAATATTAAAATTTAAGGGGAATTGGGTTAACTGGGAAGCAGTATACACATGGAATTGTGGATGGGATATTTTTCTTAACCTAAAAGCTAACTCCAGCATGGAATGCCCCCATTGGAGGCCTGAGTGGGTCAGCAGAGCCAGGCCCTTTTGGAAGGTCAAGAAGGTGGGATGGATCTCACCTCAAATGCCACAATGTTCCAGAAGGCTGCAGCCATGGTAGGAAAGGCTCCTGTCCTAGACTTCATCATCTGAAATTCCTGTACTGACAGGATCTGCGGCATGCCCTCTTTGCTGGAGTGAGTGGGGCAGGCCAATCTCATTGGGATGAGATAGTTTCTCAGGTAGCCTGGTCCCATGCCATAAAAGGGCTTTAAAGGTGCTAACTAACACCTTGAATTGAATCCGGAAGCAAACAGGCAACCAGTTCAGTCATGTAATGGTGACGCTACATGGGCCATCTTCAGGAAACCCTGAGTGTGCAGTTTTATTCTTTGCCAGCTCTAAGTTCCAAATTCTCTTCAAGAGTAGACCCATGTAAAACATAGAGTATTTATGCCGAATTGAGATTCGGTCAGGGGAAGGCCCAAAAAGCATTGGGACTACGAGCAAAGTACAGGTTGTTTTTAATTTGTAGTTTATTTTATAGTGCTTCATTATCTTGAGGATGAAATTTCTATGCAGGTTTCAATCTAACTAGCTAGCCTCGTGATTTTGTAGCCCTGACTGAAAGTAGATTAACTGTGAATTTTATACTCCAGTTTACAATTGTCGTAAATAATATCATTTAATAGGCTACCCCAAGAAGTTGAAAACATATTGCACAAGACAACATTGATAAACTATTTTCATATAGTTGCCTAGAAAGCTGTCTAGAATCAGTTGCATAATCAGCAGAGATCCAACTCAACTCTACAGAAAGTTTATGAGTATTGCAAAATGTGGCTCTGGATTTACAGACCTTAGTTTGCTACTGACTCAACAATATAATTCTCCGCAAACGTAGGAGTAAATTCTATAGATTATTTAGACTATTAATGTAATAAATTAAAATCTAGAGATTGGTACAGGTAGTCCTCGACTAACAACAGTTTATTGATTGACAGTTCAAAGTTAAAATGCCACTGAAAAAAGTCACTTATGAACATTTTTCACACTTACAACTGTGGCATGGTCACGTGATGAAAATCCAGATCCTTGATAACTGGTTCATATTTATGTCAGTTGCAATATCTCGTAGTCATGTGATGACCTTTTTTGACTTTCTGACAAGCAAAGCCAATGGAGAAGCCAGATTCGCTGAACAACTTTGTTAGTAATGTAACAACTGTGTTGATTCACTTAACAACTGTTAAATGAAAGATTATTAGATTGAGCAAAACTCAATCTACTTGAGATTGAAGATTGAGCAAGAAAGATTGTTAGATTGAGCAAAACTCACTTAACAAATATCTTTCTTAACAACAGAAATGTTGGGTTCTATTGTGATCATAAGTTGAGGACTATGAATGCCACCAGCATTTCTTATTCATTGTTATTCTGAAACAATGAATTTAGCTGTGGGCCCATACCAGTCTCACCTAAATCATACCAAACTGAGAATTGACTTGGGTGATTCATGCTTTGTACTCATTTTACATTCTAGGAACCTTCTTTTCTTGAATCAAATCATCATCCTTATCATCCTCATCATCCTCATAAAAACAAAGCTTCTGCTCTTGAATATAGGAATGAGACTGTTTTTAAAAGATCCTGCTTTCTTACTGTACAGAGGACAATTCAGATGCCCTGAACATTTTTTTCAGTTATTCCTCAGTAATATCAATGTCTTTGAGAAAGGCCCTGCTCCTTGTGATTGAATTTGCAGATTGCTACTTGCCAGGGACAAGGAAGGAGGTTTTCTCTGTGGAATAATATAACATCGCGTAGATGAGCTGTAGCACTGATGAGTTCTAGACGTCTTTTTTCAAAATCATTATAAAATAGGCCTTCTTTCACTAATGTTTACTTTTACTGTATTGGAATATTTTTAAAATTTTAATTCTAGGACTTAGGATTTTGTAAAGCACTTTCAGATTCCTTTCAGTGAAGAGAAGTACAAAGTTGTTTTCATGACCATAAATAAAATGTCTGAGTTGAAGACATGGGGAGTTTTGTTGCCTGGGCATTGGAGAAAAATGTGCTTAGCAGAGTTAATAGCCAAGCCTATTAGAGAATGTTGGACCTTCAGGGGAGACAGCTGCAGTGTAGGTAGAACAGACATGGATATGCAGATGACTTNTAGCCAAGCCTATTAGAGAATGTTGGACCTTCAGGGGAGACAGCTGCAGTGTAGGTAGAGCAGACATGGATATGCAGATGACTTTGCACATGAATTAATTGCATCCAGATGGTGGATTGGGCAACAGAGGCAATGTGGAAGGGAAACATTTTCATAACAAACATGTGTTAATAGAATAGCATATGTCTTTCATATTACAAAGACGTCCGTATAAGAAAAATAAAACAAAGCTTTAAGTGCTATTACAGTTTTTATAGGAGAAGGAAGTGTTTGGTTTATTTTGCTGTTTGATGTACTCACAGAACTTTATTTGATTTTTTTTCTCTCTCTCTCAGTATTGTATTAGAAGAAACATTGTTGGATGACTTGTTAAATTTTGCTACCACCCCGAAAGGTCTTCTCCTTTTACAGAACACAGGAACAGTCACCGAATGTGTCACCTTCATGTTCAACAGGTTCATGAAGAACCTCCAGGTTGGCATTATCATTTTTATACGTGTGTGTCTGTGTGTGTGTATATTTTATATGTATGTATGTATGTATGTATGTTTGTATGTATGTATTATATGTAGTATTATGTATGTTTGTAATGTATGGTATGTATGTATTATGTAATGTATGCTGTCATTCCTTCGGGTATTATCCACGTCATTTGTAGTTCTGCTTTAAAGTTGAAGAACGTTTAGCAGAATCTCGATCTGCATCATTCAGGCTTCTGTATTGAGTTTGTGATGTACAAACAGAAGGCCTGATGATGGCAGATGAGAATTCTGCTGACCGTTGCGTATCACTTTAAAAGCAGAACCACAATGACGTGGGAATAATACCCGAGGAAGCTGACAGCATACTATAAAATACCCCGAAACTTATATATATATATATTATAATCAATAATATTATTATATATATATATTAATTATATATAATAATGTATATATATATTATATGTATATATGTATATTGTAGTTATGTATGATGTATGATATGTATATAACCTGTTTTTTATGTTAAATATAATTATATGTATGTATACATTCATACATACATACATACATACACTACAACATTATATATTATATTGTTTTTTTAGTTTTTGGCGGTGTACTTACATGAAATGCAGTTTCAGCTTTCCTTCGGGTTTTATCCCACATCATTGAAATGAAAGTTTGTAGCAATGTTTTCGCAGAATCTCATCTGCCATCATCAGGCTTCTGTTAATGGAGTTTGTAGTGGGTCAGGCTATCACAGACATTATTTAATAAAATTTGAGGCTAGCCTATTGTTGTGCAGGATGTTTTTTTCTACATCCTGCTTGGTTGGAGTCTGGTCTTGTTTAGTGGACTTTGAGTTTGTTTATTGTGTTAATGGGGTTTGTTTCGTCTGTTTTGTGGCTCTTGATTGGCTGGCAAACACTCGTGTCCTGTGAGGCTTTCAGTGCAGCTTGGGCTTTGCGTGAAAGGACGGCTTATTATCTATCTAGAGCTAGTTTATCTGGGTGCTGGTTGGGGTGTGTTGAGTGGAGTATCAGAGGGAGTCCTGTTTGTGCCCAGGTGTTTTGCCTGCTTGTGGTTGGAGATCTTTTATTTTGAGTGCAGCTCCAAATGAAATTGACAGTCTGGTGGAATCATCTCTTCTATTCAGGTTCAGGTCTTTTTCAATCTCTATGGCTTCTCGATGAATTCGTGCTGGGTTTTCTATAGTGGCTGGGGTTTCATGTGCATTGAAAAAAAGTTTTTATTTGTTTTGTGGACCTGTTGTTTTAATGTGTGGACAGTGGAGGGGGGTTGGGTGTTTCCCCCCAGCTTTTTACTGCATTTTTGTGTTAACACCAGGTGTACTTATTCTTCTATGTCTGTCCAATGTATGTGGCCCGCATGGCACAGGGAACTTCGTATATTTTACCCTGGGTTCTCCAGGTAATTTTGTCTTTTGGGTTTCTAAGATGGCTGCTATTATTTTGTGTGGTAAGGATACACACAGGATACATCAAGACTGCTTCAAAACAGACAAAAAATAGCAGCCATCCTTAAAACCCAAGATAAAATTGACTGGAAAACCAGGCATATACGAAGTTCCTGTGCATCATCCCGGACACATACATTGGACAGACCAATAGAGAATAAGTACCGCCTGGATGACACAAAATTCAGTAAAAAAGCTGGAACAACATTCCTCACTAATCAACACATGAAAGCCGAGGTCATAGCATCAACTTCAACAACAAAACCTTAGCACTACAGAAAACCCCAGCCAAAAATTATCAGAAAAGCCATAGAGATTGAAAAAAGACCTGAAAGCCTGAAAGAAGAGATGATTCCACCAGACTGTCAATCATTGGAAGCCTGCACTCAAACAAAAAATCTCCACACCACTACCAGGCAAACACCTGGGCACAAAGAGATCCCTCTGATACCTCCAGCTCAAACACACCCCAACCAGCACCCGATGAATCCTAGCTTTCTAACAAATGATAACACATCCATTTACGGAGCCAAACTGCACTAAAAGCCTCCAATACAGGAACACAATGTTGCCAGCCAATTAAGACAAAAAAAAAGCACAAAAACAGAAGATATTAGAACACAAATCAAGCAGAACACAGCAAACTCCAAGACCAAGTTAACACAGACCACGATCCCCCAATCATGATGAAGGAAAAAAACATTCTGGCACAGCGTGGGCTAGCTCCAAATTTAAACTGAAACGGCTGTGAAAGTTGACTCACAGACGAACACATACAGAAGCCTGATGATGGCAGATGAGATTTGCCGAAATGTTGCGAAACTGCTAAGCACAACTACAATGACGTGGGAAAATACCCGAGAAAGCTGAACTATATATGTTTGTGTTGTGAGTGTGTGTGTGTAGGGCTAGTATTTCGGGATCTTTTCTGTGTAAGATTAAGAGTATTTACACGGGAAAGATTAAAGGTAATCTTACTCTTAATCTTACATGGAAAGACCCGAACAAACCTAACCTGCACCCGTGAAAATCTACACATACACACACACACACACACACACACACACACACACACATATATATATATAACAAAAATTAATAAAAACAATTATTTTGCTTACCCAAATAACTTGATTGCTTGTATTGTAACCTTTTCTTGTCAGAGCTATTTGTTGGTCTCAGAATGCTAATTAGAATCTAATGATGCATTTGATTATCAAATCCAAACAAACAAGAGATGTTTATGCAAAAACCCACTACTAATTATTGTCCTCATTAAGTTGTGCTTATTCTGCGAAAATGATATGTTTGGGGGCTAACATATTTTCTCGTTTGCACCAGGTGAGTGGATGTGAAAAGTTTGGCTATGGAGTAATTGTTTCACAAGTAGCTGCAACTGCCCCTGGGGCTGCAGCTCTACAAAATTCGGGTAATTTTGTTTTGCTTAATATCATTTTATTGTACATCATTGTAATTAAAGCTCAATAATGTAACTCTGATGTCTGTCTACATCAGAACATCTCTCCCACATTGATAATTATATTCTATGTTTATTTATTCGATTATCCTTTGATTTTGTGCTAGTCCTGAGGGTAATTTCTGGTTTTGTGTAGAAGAGGAGGAAAAGTATCATGAGGGAAGGGAAAGAGGGAGTTCAGCAGCCCAAGAGACCAAGGAATGTGAATCATGTTTTGTATATTTGCAATTATAGGCAGCATTGCACTGAAACAGATAAAAGATTCCCATAGATAATTCATAGATGCATGGATATCATCCAGTTGGTTATATGTAATCAGAGATGTGCAAAAAAAAAAAAAAAAGCAGGGNTGTAATCAGAGATGTGAAAAAAAAAAAAAAAAGGCAGGGTTCCTTGTATGGAACTTTTCAGTATTCTCTGGAATAGAAGCTTTAGCACACAACTGTAGTTAATGTCATATAAATTATTCTGTACATGAAGAAGAAGAAAATGTGCTTGCTTACTCTGTTGGTGTAATCTGTAATGGAATCTTCACTGTCTTTGTTGAGCTGTTCTGACGAGTTTTTAATGTGGTGGAGAAAATAAACCTAACAAAACAAAATGGCGATTGCACATCCCGCAAGTCTTTTGGATATGACCATGGTCAAACCCAGTTCATCTCTTTCTCAATTCCCACCATGCCCAAACTGACTCCCGTCCCAGATACACCTCTCTGCTATTCCACCTTAATTAAATAGAAGCTTCCTCACCAGTTGCAATCTAATCAAGCAGTCCCATCATCTAGCAGTTTTTTTTTAATAAAGCAGATACCCAACACTTTTTGCAATAAACATGATTCTTCTCCTCAGTGCTGTATTCTTTCTTCATACTGAATTCATGACAATCCTATAGATACTTCAGCTATTTTCAAACAGCAGGTCTTCCATACTTCCAGCAACCTATCAGATATCTTTTTTGAACCACTTATAGCAAATAAATGCTGGAAAGGAGCAAGACACTGGTTAAAAGAGGACCATTGTTTGCTGTATATGTCTGGATGCAGCAGCAGCATATAGACAGTGTTGGTCAGGGATGGTTTAAATCAACTCTGATCAAGCATTCTGCATGCGCCCTTGTCCTCTCACAGAAAGTATGGGATAATATTTTTTTTTTTAACTTAGCTGTCTTGGAAAGATCTATAATTAAGTAGCAATATATTAACTGATGGAAATCAAGTACACAACTTTTTTCCCCCATGCATGTCTGTATACTGAGTTACTCAGAATCTATAACATTTATTTTGTTAAACCAAGGTTTTTAAATGGTTGTAAGATTTTGGCTCTCCCAGAACTCATCTTCAGGGATAATGATTGAAGAGGAACAAATGAGAAAAATAGCCTTTGATGATTTAGCATCATGTCTAGTTGTAGTTTTAAATGCAATGAAGGAGAGTGCTTAGACACGGTGGGTTTCAAAAAGATTTCCTACCGGTTTGGTGTGACTGCACACTTGGCGCACGCATGCACATTTTACATGCTCACGGGCCAAATGTGTGATATGCACGCAGCATTTGCAGTTCACATTCTGCTGCAAGCCGTGTGTGAAAAACAGCTGACACGCTGCAATCAGCTGTGCCATGCGAAGCAGCTGAAGTTGAAAAGCAGGAAACAAAGGTAAGAATAGAGCTGGGGCAGGCAGGGGCCCCCAGCAGCTGATTGTCGGAGCAAACCGGTTCCCTCACAGATGATCCTTGGAGTTACTGGTTCTGTCAAACCGGGCCGAACCAGTAGAATACTACCACTGCCTAGACATAAACTCGGGTCACATCAGATTTATAAGTGGCATTTGATTGCACCAAAGACTGTCTCAACATTTGCTGGGGGAAAAGGGGGAAGCTAATAATAACTGGATGCCTGATTTCGAAATATAAAGTCCATCTGAAACTGATATTGCAGTTAAAACTGATATTGTACTTCTGATAGATGGAAGAGAACAAAGAACCAGTTATTAATAAGATACTGAGTCTTCCAGAACAGACACATGAAAATGTGTGTAAATTTATCATCTAGAATATGAAGTGGTGATTGGGTGGGAAAATAAACAAATAAACAAGTACAAGTCTGAACCCATTAGGCTGCTGTTACAAATAGAACTTTAGCACTTAGACTTATATACCGCTTCATAGTGCTTTTACACCCTCTTTTAGCAGTTTATAGAGTCAGCATATTGACCCCAACAATCTTGGTCTTTATTTTACCGATCTCGGAAGGATGGAAGACTTGAGTCAGCCTTCAGCTAGTCAGAATTGAACTGCTGGCAGGGAGCAGTGAGTTAGCCTGCAATACTGCATTCAAACTGCACCACCATGGCTCAACATTAGTATCAAATTATACATATTATATTGTTCTGAAAGAAATACTATGATATTTTTAAGGGTTATAATAGGACAGGTGGATTAACATTAATAAGGGAAAGTGTTCCAAGAGATGAGGCAAATATTCTTGACAATATCTGTTTTTAAGATTTTTGCTTAAGTTCCATGGCCATATTTCAAGATTATACAAGTATTCCTTATGTTGCCCTTCTTCCTATATCTTCTAAGTATATACTCAAAAGTCATTCATGTCCCCCACAGGAAGTGATCAAGAATGTAAAGGAACATTTTTCCTCTTTAGCAGATGTAATACGTTAGTAGATAACTATCATTATGAAAAAAAATTGTTTCCTAGGATTTATAAAGGCCCTTATTACTGAGTTGTGGGGTGTTTTGGAGTGTGGAAGAGATGATGTCCGAATGACTCACCCTAGACCAACACCAGTAGATCCAATTGACCGAAGCTGTCAAAAGGTAAAATTATTTATTTTTTTCTCTTCACAAAGACTTATGTGAATGTTCAGTCTGAATATATTATGTATAATGTTTTTTTGAGGAAAGCCTTGGGTAGTTTGACATTTCTAATTTTCTTAATTTGATACTAGGACATCAAAAGTTACTAGTCCATGTATGAGCCTCATTTCATTAGGATTCTTTCCATAAAACTGAAAAGAATATAAACTAACTTCTTTTTAAGTATTGGGTTTTAATCTTTGTCCGTTGCCCAGAGTCACTTCTGAGAGATAGGTGATCATATAAATTATGTAAATGAACAATTAAATAAATCAATTAACTCAAAAATATTCAGTTCAGGGTGCATGTTTTCAAAGTACAGAATATTAAGGTGTAGAAACAAAATTGTTTCAAGAAGAATTATGTGTAATCACTTCAGGATATTTTTAGCTTCAGTATGTATCAGTCAAACCTCTTTATTATCTCAGCCAGAAGCCATAATACCAAATGCCTTTACTAACAACTACAAATAAAAACAATTATCCAGATAAAAATGATTCCCCTATAAAATCATGATTGCTTTTTGTTTTTACAAATATTCATCACTGAGCAAATAATACGTTCTTTGTTAGAATGTAAACAAGCATACTTTGCAAAGTGATATTAAATGACTACTCCTGCCGTAAAACGAAATTGCTGTTGCTTTGTGAAGCATCAAGTTCTTTCCTGCATTCTATTACAAGCCTCACTTTTTATTTGTATGCAATACAGCAATAATTTTCTTCACAGATTTCTATTTGGCCAGCTTCTATGTTGAGTGTAAAGCCCCTGTCACATTGCACCAACAGATGGAAAGAGGATGTAAAACGGAGTTGTACTCACTGCGTCCGTTTTTCTTCCTCTCTATCCGTGCAGCATCCGTCGACTGACATTTTCATCTGCTCAAAAAGTTTTGAGCTGCTCAAACTTTCTGAGCGGAAAATGTATCCAACGCGTCCGTTCTGCATTGCTAGGCATACGGGGAACATCCGTTCTGCATCCGTCGTCATCCATTACATGTCCGCTACATCCGCTGCGCATCGCGCAACTCACATCCGCTCCAGTGGTAATGGACACGCGGAGGGAAGTGAACGGACGTGGAACGGACGCGCAGCGTTGTAGCATGGACGGAAAAAGGATGAAGCAGATGCAGCTCGCAAAGAAAGCATTTAAAATGGAAAAAATGTTCGCAGAGGGGACTATCTCGGATATTAAGGATGTCTAAAGGATGCCTAGAGGATGCGAAAGGACACATAGTGGAAACCTATATTGCCTATAAAAAGGGGGAGGAACTCACCTGGATCTCACTTGCAGCCCAGCAGCCCAGCTGTGCCAGACCTCTGCAGCCTTCATCTGCCTCTTGCTCTTCCACAGCATCCAGTCATGTCCACCATGGATCGTAACAAACTCCTTTGGTAGCCACCATCGTTCTGCAACAGTGCGAAGCCATCTACAGGCTCTTTCAACTCTACTATGGGAAGAAAAGGAGGCAGCCAAGAAGCGTCTGGGTCCGAAGATGGATCGGGAGATGAGCAGAGTACGGACTGTACAACAAGCTGATGGTGGAGCTCAGGAACGAAGAACACATCGTGCATTCCAGAACTTCATAGGATGCCTCCAGCCATGTTTGACGAAGTTGTGGACGGCTGACACCAGGTTGGCAAGCAGAGCACCAACTTCCGGCCAGCCTGGACCCTGGGCTGAAGGTGGCACTCACTCTGCACCACCTGGCCTCAGGGACCACGTACAGGAGCATGCAGTACGCCTGGAAGGTGCCATACAACACCATCAGCATTGTGTCAGAGAAGTGGTGCAGGCCATCATCGAAGAATACCTGGAGGAGCTCCTCCAGTGCCCCTCCACTGAAGAAGGCTGGAAGAAAGTTGCGAGAGCAGTGGTATCAGAAGTAGAACTTCCCCCACACCGTTGGAGCCATAGATGGCAAGCACGTGGCCTGCAAAGCTCCAGCCAAGTCGGGGTCCACTTATTTCAACTACAAGGGCTTCTTCAGCATCATCTCTTCGCCATGGTCGATGCTGACTACAAGTTCATGTACATCGATGCTTCAGGCAACGGGTCAGCTTCAGATGCCCAGGTTATACAGCGCCAGTGACCTCAAGGAGGGGCTGGAACGCAACCTCATCATGGGCTTCCCAGATCCAGACCCCTGCCCAACAACACGCAAGATGTGCCCCACTTCATCGTGGGGATGACACCTTCTCCTCTGAACATACCTCATGAAGCCCTACACTTCAAGACACCTCACCCGTGAAGAGGGGATTTTCAACTACAGGCTGTCCAGGGCAAGGCGGGTGGTGGAGAACGTCTTTTGCATCCTGGCCAACAGGTTCCAGGTACTTCTCACCACCAATACCAGCATCGCCATAGAGACCGTGAGGAGGATCATGGAAGCTTGCTGCATCCTGCACAATCTCATGCGCACCCGCTCCCAGTCTTGCAGAAACAGGCTCGTGGACCTCCAACAAGGCAATGGGGACATGGAGCCTGGGAATGGAGGCAAGGGCGAAACCTGATAGACACTGAGGATGTGCAAGGCCCAACAGAGCCTCACGTGAAGGGAAGAAGCAGCGCAACCTCCTGAAACACTGGTGCAACTCCCAGCTGGAGCAGTGGAGTGGCAAGACAGATGATAGATGATTAATGGGTGCTTCCTTCAGCCTGTCTCATACACTGATGAGATTGGGCCATGTATGTTGGGTGGGCATACAATGAACAGGGCGTTTAATAAAGAGTTTGTGTTTATGTTCAAATGTGTGGATGAATGATCACATTATTATTGATAATAAAGGGCCATATGTGTGGCACCTGGGAGGGTGGACCATACAGTCCCACTTTGCTTGCACTGGAGGTTTATCTATCCACAGCCTATTACCCATCCCACAGCTATTCCCATCCCACAGGTATCCCCTGCCATCCCACAGCTATTACCCATTACACAGGTATCCTGCCCATCCCACAGCTATTACCCATCCCACAGGTATCCCTGCCCATCCCACTGCTATCTTAACCCATCCCACAAGCATGCAAAGGCTTAAACCATTTCTAAAAGTTTCCACCAAGACTTTATTTTCCAAAAATAAATGGAGCAAGTGTTGTGAAGCAAAAGATAAATCTCTTATTAATAACAAGCTGTAGAAAAAAAATGACCCAATCAAGTGTCCAAATAAAGTCTACAGGTAGCCACCCAGTCTCTGGCACTCTTCTCTCTCACTCAGAGGTGTGCCCAGTCTCCAGGGGTGAAGGGTCCAGGTGCTTATGGAGGTGGCTGCTGCTGGAGTGCTGGTCTGAAGCGCCACTGGGGTGCCTGGCCCCGGAGAGGACAACAGGGGACGGTGTGTTTGAGGAAGCTCTCAGACAGCTGGCTCAGCCCCGTGATGTTGAGAGCTCCTTCTCCATGCCATGGGGTGTCAGTCCCAGTCCAACGACAGATGTACTGAAGCCGGGCTTGGCTGTGGGGTGGAGGAAGGAGCAGTGTAGTGGGGCTGTTGCTGGCAGCTGTGTGAGGACTGGCGTGGGTGGATCGGTGACGTGGTGCATCAGTGGCGTGGGTGGCATTGGTGGCATCAGTGGAACCAGTGGCAACGGTGGCGTCTGATGAGTCTGTGCCAGGACTGGGAAGGGCTGCTGCCTGTGCTGCTGGACCTCCTGGTAGCCGTAACCCTGGTAGGTGAGGGCCTGTGGAAAGCCTTGGAATGGAGGGACATCACCTGGGTGGAGGAGCAGACCTGGACTGGGTGGGAGCAGGTTCATCTGGATCTGGAGGGTTGTGAAGCAGATCGGTGATCCGGTCCTTCACCACCTGGTACTGAGGTTCCGCCATGTCCATGAGGTCTGGTTGACATAGGTGAGGAAGGGCTTGCGATTGGAGGATGAGGAGTCGGTGTGGACCAGCTGAGAGAGGATATCTATGGTGCTCCTGATGGTGTCTCTTATCTCCAGCAGGACAGTGTGGCTCTGCCCCTCCTGTCTGGCTTTCTGCCTTTCTATGGAGGTGTAGCTGGGGTGGATGTGAGTAGGACTGTGGTGGAAGTGCCGTCTCCTTTCTCCCACTGCGCCAGGGAGTCCTCCACGCGCTCCGCCACAGTTAGAACAGCTGTCCGCGGGGTTCCCGTCGTGGCACGCTTCACAGACACCTGCCTGGAGACAGAAGCTGACTCTCGGCCAGAAGAGGACTGGCTCTCAGCAGGCTGCTGAAAGAGAGGGTTGTGAGAGGGGCTGCTCCTCGGTGGCGGATCTCTCACCCTCCAGGAGCTGCACTTGGCCATGACGTAGGTCTCTCTGTCCGTCAGCTTGACCGCAGCCTGGCCAGATTTCTTGAGGTGCAGCTTCCCGTACCAGGTGTGCATGTGCTTCCATCAGCCGAGGAGCACCTCCGAAGTGTAGTCAGGCTCTCCGCTTCTCTCCTTCAAGCAGCCTGCTTCCTTTTGGTGTCCCTGTAGAGCCTGTGTCCCTTCCGCCATAGAGAGTCATTCTGTCTCAGCCAGTCCAGCACCTCATCCTCATGTTCCTCCTCGATGTTGTATTGCCTCCTCTCCCGTTCTCGCGGTCTGCCTCTTCCTCCCTTTGGCAGGACGACCATGGACCCTCATCAGAGGGGCTTCCAGGTTGTAGGGGCTGCTCCTCCACACCACCAGCAGCAGCAGCACCAGCAGGATCATCAGCAGCAGCAGCACCAGCACCAGCAGGATCAGCAGCACAAGCAGAGTAAGCACCAGGAGCACAGCAGGACCAGGAACACCAGGACCAGGAGCACGAGCAGGACCAGGAGCACGAGCAGGATCAGCAGGACGAGCAAGACCAGGAGCACCAGCAGGACAGCAGGACGAAGAGCAGCTACAGCAGAGTAAGCACCAGCAGAAGCACCGCCATAAGCAGCAGCAGCAGCTCCTCCAGAAGCAGCAGCAGCAGAAGCACCACCGCCAGAAGCGCATCAGCAGAGTAAGCACGAGCAGAAGCACCACCGCCATAAAGCAGCATCATCAGCTCCTCCAGAAGCAGCAGAAGCCCCAGCCCTAGAAGAGCGAGCCCATGCTACAGAAGCCCCAGCAAGCAGAGTGAAGGCCAGGGGGTGGGAGAGTGGCTCTGTCCCTCTTGCAGGGATGGCAGCAGATGGCTGAGGCTTCCTCTTCTTCCCCATGGTTGTGGGGTTGCTGGCTGGCAGTAAGGCTGGCAGGCAGGGAGGCAGGCAGTAAGGCTGGCAGGCAGGCATGCAGGCAGGGCAGGCTGGCAAGCAGTCGATGTGTCTGGCAGCAGGTCTTTTCTCTGAATGGTGATCTGCTTGGAGCTGCCTCCCTTTATATCCGTGGGCTGACTCAATGCATCTCCCCGCATGCGCAGTGAACGCTAGGCATCTGCTAGGCTTCCGCTGTGCATCCGGTTCATCGCGCTCGGCTTCCGCTTTGCATCCACTTCATCAGCTCGGCGTCCGCTGTGCATCTGCTGTCCGCTTTTGCGCTGCGCCCCGCGAAGCCTTGCGGATATGCCATCCGCTTCCATCCGCTAGGCTTTCCATGGAGCAGCCGCTTTCCATCGCCCTGCATCCTCCCCCCGTCCGTTTCTTCCGTGTTATCTGCCCTGGTTATGCAAATTTTTGCCCCTTTTGAGAGCGGATAACAATGGATGGAACATTTTTCTCGTCCGCTGTGTCCTTTTTACAAACGGTTTGCATCCGTCGGCCAGTGTGACAGGGCCTTAACAATATGTATATTTTGCTTTATTTTGTTTTTAAATTGGTTCTGCAAGCTGAGTAAAAAGTGTTTGATTAGTTTATTATGTCCTTATACTGTTCTGTAAGAGTTCTGGAACAGTCCATGAGGGAGGGAGGGAGGCAGAGAGAAAGGAAGGAAGGAAGGAAGGAAGGAAGGAAGGAAGGAAGGAAGGAAGGAAGGAAGGAAGGAAGGAAGGAAGGAAGGAAGGAAGNGGAAGGAAGGAAGGAAGGAAGGAAGGAAGGAAGGAAGGAAGGAAGGAAGGGAAGGAGGAAATAAGTGTTATATGCTACCAATTTTTGTCAGTGTTATTACCAGTATAGAAGAGTCTGTTTAGTCCTCTTTAGTTGAGACAAGAGGTAGCTGGATGCACCAACATTTAAACTTTTGGCAGCCTCTGTTGTTACTGTTCTTCATTTACTACCTAATTGCAAAGTTGGCTTTAAATACTTGATCTACCATCCATTTAAGTTTTCCCTTTAATTGGTAAATTTAATTTGAGAGCCTAGACTTCAAAAATTGGGAAATGAAATGCTCCTGACCAGGTTTACAGTTTAGAGGTTTTTCCGGAACCAATCTTGATATTAGATTGGCACATGTTGGTAAGGAGGGCATTTATTACCAGTTGCATCTATTTGTGGATGGGCTGAATGCTAGACCTGGTGTTACGTATACCTGTAACCTCAATTTACAATCCATTCTTCATGGGATAGCCCTGGAAGATGTATTTATCTGTCTATATTTTAAACAAATTATGAGGCCTCCCACAGAAGTGATTCCAGGCAGCATAGAAAATTAAAGCCAACAATTAAAACATAATAATAATTGCCCAGTTTCACAAACAGCAAATTCCAGTTTATAATCAGTCAGGAGAATGTAACCTCCCAATATTAGGGAAGGTTAATGAACCCCCCCTCCCCCTGGCCAATATCTGGGGGAAATTGTATGGAATGTGGCATCTAGACTGTGTTGTACTTTCATAGTCCCTGTGTTGAAACAGCAAAGTGGGTTATTCTTTGCTTTTCAAGCTCACTAAAATCTTATATGTCTTGGACCCAGATTACTTACAAGATTGCCAGAACTAGGGATGGGAAACTTTAGCCCTTTTATGACTTATGGACTTCAACTCCCAGAATTCCTGAGACAGCATGGGCCTCATAAAAAGGCTAAGGTTTCCCACCCCTGGCCTATACCATGCAGCCTGCCACCTTTCCTACCTTTTCAGGAGGGTATGTTTTTGCAGGTCTATTACCATACTCAACAGTTAATTCTGCTAACTCAACAGCTAATTTTGTTTTTTATATAGCAGGCCTTGAATATAGAATGGCTTGCTGAAGCCGAGACTGGTTTTGTAATTAAGGGAGTGATTTCTTATCCAGGTCTTTTAAGATATTTTAACCAGATTTTTATTCTTTGGGAGGGGTGGCATTGTTATATCTTCATGCTTGTGTGTCCCTTATATGAAGTGACCAGCTTTTTAAAAATCTGTTTGAATTTTAGGAATTTGCATAAATTTCAGGAAGTTAGACTTCTTGTTGCCTGATTGGTGTTGGATTGGATTACTCCTACTCTATAATCCATGGAAGGCACCCTGTGAATAATTAATTCATTAATAAAGAATTACCCATTGTTAGTCTTGCTCTTTTTTCTTTTTGCTGTGTGTGTGTCTCAAAAGCTTTAATTGAAGCTAAGAAGCCAAAAGTGGTGTGATAAAATTTTGAATATATTATATATTTTCCCCAAAGTAAATGGTAATGCTCATGTAAAAAAGTCTTTAAATGAATCACCATTATTATTGTCCTGTCAACTATACCACTATCCTCAGTTTTTCCTAGCACTGATAAATTTGCTGTCCTGCCCTGCTGTTTATGAACTGATAGGTGATCAAGAGATACCTAATAAAGCAGAGTATTCTCTTCGTGAAGTTCCTACAGATGTTGTTGTAAGTAGTGTTTTTTCTTATCCTCTTAAAAAGATACTTGGAATGATTCTTTTGCAAGGAATGATAAAAATATAATGTTTTGATTTTCTACTACATTGGCAATAAATCTTGAATATATTTTTGGTAGTTTTATTACATGCAGCATGAGGGCAGTCTGTGTGCAGATTACACTTATACTTTTTTCCATAATCATAGCAAAAATTTAATTTGCAAAAGCTACCTCCTTTTGTGTTGGAACAAATATGCCACCTAAATTGCAGATATGATTATGGTAAGAAGTTATTTATATAATATAAATCATATATGTGAGGAAGCCTGTATAACTAAATAAATATGTATTATAACTACTTTCCAGCTGGAGTTAGAAATCCTTGGTTTCTTTTCATCGGTCTTGGCAGGGCAAAAATTCTGATTTTAGTTCACTTTTTAAAGGGTAAAGAAGTGACTGCTTGAAACTTGTGCTTTGGTCATAGGTAACTCAGCTGGAAAGGTCTTTCACATTTTTCTTTTTTTAAAAAAAGCAGCTTTATTTCTCGATCTAATATCAGAAGGGAATTTGTGTGTGTGTCTGTGTGTGTGTCTCTGTGTGTGTGTGTGAATGTGTGTGCGTATCGGACTATCATCTATCAATCTGTCATCTATATACATCTGTTTGTCTATTTAATATGTCTGTCTGTCTATCAATCTATCTATTAAACCTAGAACATCTAAAGGTATTTTCATCAAGTATTCATACACTTTAAACACAGCTTTTCAAGACTAACACCAACTGAAGCATTGATGATCAAAAGTTGGTAAAACCCTTTTTTGTATTTCAGGATATAATTGACAGGCTTATAGTTGTTAACACTGAAGCTAAAATCCATTCATTATTCAACTATGAGCAGTCTCATATCTTTGGACTGAGGTAAGATGCGTTCTCATCTGATTTATTTAACAAGGTAAAATGTATAACTTTTTCTCCTTGTTATTTTTTATTGCCAGTGCCAATTAAAATGAATTCTTAAGAATCCAGGCAAAGTGAGAAGGAATACGTAGACAAGTAAAAAAATCTCACATTGATATATAATATGCATATAACTATGATATTCAGTATTTGATTTGCTAGAAATACACAGCCAGCAAGTATTTCATTTTTTGAGAGATCTCTTTTCGGAGCCAGATTCTTCTGAGACTTGCAGAATTATGATCTGAGAATGGAACTTTGTATGACTGCCTTTTTCTCATTTTAATTACAAGCTTTCAGATCATAGGTATTGTCCTTGGGTGTATTTCTCAACTCCTTCTGCATTTCTCAATCCTTCAATATAACCTACATATCATACCATACACTTGGAAAATAGATCACAACATACACCTCAGCCTTTTGCAGCTGATGTCAAGGTTGTGTAGGCCAGGTGTTTTCTGTGATAGGCATGAGGATTTATAAATCTTATTAATGTCTAAGATGTCCATTTTCTGTTTAGAGTTGGCTACACCTAAGTGAACAATGTGTTCTGTTCTTAGAAGAACACAGGAGACACACGTTCAGATACCTGGCAATGCTGTTTAATCACTGCAATTGTCTAGTGTGTTTGTTTCACAAAATCGTTACCTGCAGTATTATGAATGAACATGGGAATATGCATTTCTTCTTTCATACTGCTTATCTTTTCCCCAAAGCTACCATTTTGAGGGATGGCTGCGCTTAGGAGAATTTGCAGCAGTTGTATAGATAGATGCTTGTTTGATAAGATTGCTGAGGAGTCTTTAAAAAAAAAAAAAGATTTCCCCATAGATTTCAGTTCAGAAATCAGCAGTTTCCCAGTCTCTCTGACAGCAGTTCATTAACACTCTTGAGAATGTGTAGCATTTCCCCAAAGTAAGTAACTCAGCATGTTCTCAAGTAAATGTGCTAAAGTAATTGTCATTCAGTTATATATACATGTCCTTTCTGAGCATAATGATAAGCCCCAAGTTAATTTTAGCTTTTGATTTGTACCTGAAGTGCCACAAGGCTTTCTCAGTGCATAAGGATTTTAAATTGGATTCTCTGTTTTGAAGATGCATTATCTGGATTAAACCATTATTCTCTTCCTGTAATCTTGCAACCCGTCAAGACTAGTTATTAATATAGTTGTTTTAGTTCATTTCCTATATCAGATATTTTATTGTTGGTCTTCATTGCCTCTCTTAGGAGAGCATACAGTATGGAGAGTTGCTGCAAGGGAGTTGCAGACAGTACTTTATTTGTGCTCCCATGAGTTTGAAAACACATTTTTGGAATTGAAACGGAACCGCTGTGGCTTTAATAATCAGCCATCTTATTACCTCTATTTTTGTTTTATGTTTGTTGGAAATTCTATTGCAGTCGCTCCGTTTTTATTTAACAAAAACAAAGCAAGTGTGATTTATTCTAGTTTCCACATTTAAGTGAACTTTTAAATATATTTTATAGAACATCTTTTCCAATAGTTCTGAAAAGCATTTAAAATATCCTAGAAAATTGATATGTTGTCACTTTTATTGATAATATACTAATCATACAATATGCCGGACTGTAATGAATAACATTCTATTAGTTTCTCATTTGATTTTTCTCTAAACAGCATTTATGGGGGGAAAATATGCCTCTGAATACATATAACCAAGAATGAAATAAAGCATCTGTTACTTACTAAAATTGAGAGAATTTAACAAAAATGAATTTAGAACAGCATAATAGAAATGGTTATCAACAATTTTCTTGGTATTTAAATTATACTAGTGATTTAATTTGCGTACAATTTTTGTACCCTGCTCCAGTCCAAAGACCCTGTTATTCAATGTTATTTACAGCAACATATTAAAATTGTTAACACACCCCAATGAGCACCCATAAACTATTAAAAGCATAGTGGAATAATGTTGTTTTAATTGTTTTATGGAGTGCCAAGAGTCCACAAACCATTGAAGAAAACCATCTAACCCATGCTCCATGTTATTCTTGCGGGTGGGTTAATGCCAATATTTACGATTTATTTTTTATGCAATCGATTAAATTGTCAAAGATATTATGGCTGTAAAAAGCCATTGATGTATTTTTTGTTAAAGTTTGCACTGATTCCTGAGTACACCATAGCACTGTTTTCCCCAAAAACGTGATTTGTTTTAAATAATTCATACTTAGCTTTTTAGAGTTGAAACATTATAAAATGACATGGTCATAAGTCATATACCTATGAGGGATTATATTTGTTGCATAAATATTTACATACACATTGAACACCTAAATATTTATTAAGCTTACAGTATCATTCCTTGAGACATACCAACAAATGAATTATGTTTCTGAAGTTTATGGAAAATAACTTTATGAATAAAACATAAAGCATGTTGGTAGGACAAAAATAGTGATTTTTGTATTGCCTGTAGTAGCTTTGTGCTATTATTTACACACAAACATAGATATACAAGATCTCAAAGTTTGACTTGACTCCTTGCAGTTACTTGGGCATGTCCATACAATTTTCTAGGCAGCATTTTCAAAATTTTGCCATTTTTAGCAGCAAACAAATAAGAGGAAAAATACTCTATTGTCATTTTCCCATGAAAACAGGTTCTTGGAAAAATAGCATAGCTAAGATAAAGCTCCATGATACACATTAAAGTGGTTTTTTTTTGAATTTTCAAAAAAGAATAAAGATTGCTTCCAGTAACCATCACTTCCCAGTGGCCTGCAGAAACCAGAAAAGTTTTTGTTCTGTAAAATAATAAGTCCTTTCCTTTCCTTATCAATTTTTCTCAAAAATATGGGTAAACACATTTAAAAATTGTTCAGTCTGGGGTGTTGCACAATTTCTTTTTTTTTTCACCTGATTTTGATTGATTTAAAAAGTAGAATTGTAGCAGCACCAGATTTCTGTAGTTACATAGAGTTGGCTAAAGTTACTCAGGTCACTTCCACTTTTAATTAAAAGCTTTCTATTTGCATGTTCTATTCTTTTTACAGTTTTCTATACTACACGTGTACCACGTGAATTCTGATGAATTTCTTTTTCAATACATAAAAGATTGATGCTTGAAAAATGATAGAAGGAGTTCACATTTTTGTGGGAGTAGAAACTTAAAATAGGGTCCTGGATCCAGCTGATAGTCTTCTTGAGAGAAAGCACCAAGTAACAATATAATTCAGTGGGATTTTTATTTTTTTATTATGATCAAATGCTGCAGAAGAATTTTCACCACAAAAGGCATTATGTTGACTTCAAGGGTGGGGTTCCACCAGTATAACAACCGGTTCGGTGATTGTGTGCTTCACGCACGCACGTGCACTCCATATTTAGAAAAGTTCTACTACTTAACCTTCTACAGCAGTCCCTGTGAATAAAACAGCTGAGGTGCGGCAAACTGCTCTGCCGCATGAATTAGCTGTGCTCTAAACAAAGGAAATGAAGCACAGAAAAGAGCAGGAGGGGACGGGTGGGTCCACATGCTCGTTGCAACAAACCAGGTCACTGCCAGCTGATCTTAGGAGCAAGGTATTCGCCCAAAGCAGTCTGAACTGGTAGAATCCCACCCCTGGTGGGCTTGTGATTATGGTTATGGCATATTAGTATATTGAGGACCTCTGGAACATGAAATGATAGAAGTGATGTCTAGTGTGTCACTGGAAGAAAACAAAACAAAATGGATCTGACTGAGCTTTGGAGCTATGTTATAGCAAAAAGAGATAAAACACCTTTATTTCTGTCTTACATCCTGCATCGTCAGGTTGCCTTCCAATGTTTTAGGATGGGAAATTCCCTTTTGGGCAGTCAATATCAAGAATTGACACTTGGTTATAATGGCCTGTTGGTGGAGCATTTTGATTACAAAGTTATTCAGATTCACTCCAGTCATCTATGGAGATTCCCAGTCATCCAGGTCATGATTGTCTCAAAGGTGCTTTTTCAAGAAGTAACTGGACTTTCTTGTCCAGTGGCCTCTTAAAAAAGCACCTTAGAGATTCATTCCAGTCTTGATTCCACAGGTCCAAAATATAAGCAAGGCCTGGGGCACTCTCTTGTCATATTATTCGGAACTTCTGTGTCCTGGTATCCTGTGATTAAGTGGATAGGATGTTTTGTAAGTTTGTTTTAACATAGGAGCTGGACCTTTGCCCTTCTTGGCTTCTGCTGGGAAGAGGTGGTTACCTGAATCTCATTGTGGGAAGGGTTGTTGCTCACAGCCTTGAAAGAAGCTAAGTGTGCCCATCATTAAGATGTTTCTTCTTGAATCCATAAATGTTAGATAACAGCTGCCTGGTCTCCTTTCTTTTTTAGGAAAGATTGTTAAAATGATGGTAGGGGCCAACTCTGAAGGAAGCAAATTATCAGAATCCTTTGCATGCAGGGTTAAATTCACTCTAATAGATAACTTTTGTCAAAACTTGGAGGAGCGAATTGTGTCTATCCTTGTCCTCTTAGACTTCTCAATGGTCTTGGGTACTGTCAACATGATACCCTACTGGATATGAGGGGATTGGGGTACAATGCTACAGTGGTTCCCTTTTTTCTTTAATTCCATTTAGTAGTAGTTTAGAAAAGAAATTGGCGTAGAGTCCATTTCATTTGAATCAGTTTTTGTCCCCTATTTTTTAATATTTATGTGAAGTTGCTAAGGGAGGTAATTCAATATTTTTTATATTAGTAGTAGGGTAACGATACCTTGCTTTACATCATGACCTTGGACTGTAGGAATAGCAATAGCACTTAGACTTTTATACCACAATGTTTTACAGCCCTCTCTAAAGCAGCGTCAGCATATTGCTCCCAACAATCTGGGTCTTTATTTTACCAACCTCAGAAGGATGGAAGGATGAGTCAACCATGAACCAGTGAGACTCAAACTGTTGAACTGCAGTACTGCATTCTTATCATTGTACCATCACAATTATGCTGGAGATGCTATTGAATTCTGGTGATTGAAGTACACACATTTTAAGTTGCCAAGTTTGAATATAGACTTAGAACAAAGCTCTTTCATAGAGTACCTGGGGACTGGCCATTTATTGTTTCTTTCCTGTTTCTTTTTATTTTTTGAAATGCAATTTTTACAATCAACATTTTAATGTCTATAACTGTAAACCGCTGAGATTCCTTAACTGGATTGCAGTGGGATATGAATATAATAAATGAATAATTACTGGGGGGTGCTTAGATAATGTAATTAATTTTTATTAATTTATCTTATCTTTTTATTGGGGAAATAGATTTTTATTTCTGCTTTGGTGAAAACCAGGGCCTTTGATGGAGTGGCTAGAGCAATGTCAACCTTGGTAATTTAAAATGTGTGCACATCAGCATGGATAACTGGAGAATTCTGGGATTTGAAGTCACCAAGGCTGAGAAATATTGGGCTAGATAAACTTTATTTAATGTATTTATCAAATGTATATAGCCACTCATCTTCATCTCCCCTTCCCCACAAAGGGTAATTTCAATAATAAATGAAAGGTTGAAAATAATTGCATCAGTTGATATCTTTGTGTGGAGAATCTATGAGTTATCTTTTGCCTGGTGTGTATTCAGATCAGTCCTGGCATCTTAGAAGGATCACAAAAAAAGGAGAATACAAAGCTGTTCATCAGAATAGATGATAATAGCTAAGTAGATGAATAGCCTGACTTTGTACAAAGTTGACTTACATGCAATGTTTTTCCAGCTCAAAATGCGTAAAAAAATAATTTCCATACCAAGTGGGGAAAACAAACAATATTAACATTCCATATCATGTTACTTCATCATTTATAAAGAACAACCTGAGTCTGAAATTTTTAACATCTCTGGATCACCAGAACTTCTAACTGTCATTCCTATATATTGTGCCTTACAGGTTATTAAATGTGCTATGCTGTGATCTAAATACCTTTCTGCTTCTAGAATCTCAATACAAGGTATCAGAAGTGCTTTTAGATGCTCAGAATGAAAATGCCATCAGTATTTCTGAAACTCCTCGGTAAGAAACAATAATTTAAAATGTTGTGACTCTAAAACATGGTTCTCTGTATTCTTCCTGGCCCTCTGTGCATATTTAAAGAATGCCAGTTTGGAGTAGTGGTTAGGTTCTGATCCAGAAATCAAGAGGTTATGAGTTATGAAACACCCTTAGAAATGAAAGCTGTGTGATTTTGTGTGAGACACACTCTTTCAGCCCAACCCACCTTACAGGGTTGTTGTTCTGGAAAAATAGGTAGGATAAATGTAGTGATAATAGAAAAGTACTGACTTCTGTGAATAGACATTCCAATATTACAGCTTACTCTTGTTTTCTTAAAGCTTGTCTCTAAAGGAATGATTAGCATCCATGCATCTGTCCATCTGTTATCTGATTGAAGATGTCAACCACTTCCAATTTTTATCTTCTGTTTTATAAGACGCTCTTAAGAAGTAGTGTTAATGTAGCTCAGAAACCAGATGATTAATCTAAATACTATACAGCAGGGGTCCCTGGACCAGCACCAGTTCACAGCATGCTAGAAATGGGCTACGCATACAAGCGAAATCCCATCTGTGGGTTGCAGACAGCACACAAACTATGCCCTCTCCAATCCACAGAAAAATCTCTCTCCATGGAACAGTCCCTAGTACCCAAAAGGTTGGGAGGCACTGTTGTACAGTTTAGACCTGTAATAACTCGTGTGACATTATTGTATTGCCAGATAAGGAAGTTTATGTTATGGAAGGAATAGATGTATGCCTATTCCCCATTTTTATAATTGTAATACCAATACTGCAAATGAATGGAAGCTATTTTGTGGATGATCTGGATCTCAAGTATTTATTACATTTTGAGTTTTTCAGTCATTTGTCAATTCAGTTTTGTTTTGCTGCAGGCAATTTATAATCGATGGCTTATCGGTTGAGAGAAACCATATTCTTGTTAGAATAAGTCACGTCGGGGGCCCCACCGAACGGATCTTGCCTCCAAGAGTATTGCATAAGGTTGGAAATGTATTTTATGTTTTCCTTTTCATCTCGCCTCACTGTAGGTAATAGTTGCAGTTGATTATTTTCTCTTTTATTTAATCAATGATTTGTTTAAAACTTCTGCTGCTCTTCTTGGCAGCTTTAAAAAGAATCCCTCAATGTTGTCGTACTTCTCATAACTTCTGAGTTTATGGCCCTGATATGCATTGCTTACGCAGTGTTCAAGTTTATTCCCCAAATATATGCAAGATATTAAACTTCCAAAGTTGAAGACCCCAGATGTTGAGAATCTACAGAAAACCCGAGCTACCATGACTCTGAGTAATCCTTCTACATCAGGGGTGCTTAAATTTGGCCTGTGGGACTGCCCAGGAATCAGCAAAGGACCAGCCTGCAGTGCCTCTGCCAGCAAAAGTGGAGCTTCGTTTTCACTGGCAAAGGGTTGCAGCAGGCTGGAAAATGGAGCTCCGGAAGTCCGTTTTCGCTAGCAGCGGGCCACCACTGGCACCCCTGACATGAGTGATGTTGAGCTGGCCATGCCCATGTCTGCTCCCTGAGGTCAAACACAACCCTGATGGGGCCCTCAGTGAAATTGAGTTTGATGCCCTTGCTCTACATGCATGCATTTTTAAAAAATTTATTGTACTTCATTTCATTTTGATTAACTCTGTGTTTAATTTAAATTAATTAGCTATATAGTTATAGGCTGTTTCAATCTGAAAAAGACAATATGAACAATATACCAATACAGTAATTATAATAAATAACCATATACAGATAGTCCTTGATTTACAATGGTTTGTTTAGTGACTGTTTGAAGTTACAGCAGTACTGAAAAATACTGACCATTGCAGCATCCTCATGTGCGTACGTTTGGATGCCTGAGAACTGACTCACATTTATGACAGTTGCAGTGTCCCAGAATCACATGATCCTCTTTTGCGACCTTCTGACAAAGTGAATGGGAAACCAGACCCAGTAAACAGTTGTGTTACTAATTGAAGAATTGTAGTGATTCATCTCACAGATGGGGCAAGAAAATGGGGCAAAGTTCACTGAACAAATTTCTCACTTAACAACATAAATGTTGGTCTCAATTGTAGTTGTAAGTTGAGAATGACCTGTAAGTTATAAGGTTTAAACATAGCAACATCTGTCCATTTTTAGCAGCAACAAAATTTCTTCAGTCTCTGAAGAAATCTTGAAACTGCCAGAAGTTGTTCGATCTTCAGAAGGCCACGAAAACAGAGTAACCCTTGTCTCACGGGGTTTGCTGCTTCAAAGGAAGGTCCTCTGAAAGAAAACTCTGTTTCTGTCAGTCCTTCGTTGACATCATGATAGGTAGCAGACTTTAAACAGGCATTGTCTATGCACTCTGATGGGCTGGAGGGAGAACTGTGTGGGAAAGGGAATCTTGGAGATACCCAAGCCCTGAGCCACATAAGACTTTAAGGACCGGCACCTTGATGGAAATAACACTGACAGCCAATGCAGCTCCCATAATAGTATTATGTGGCAGTAGTGAGACTTTTCCATAAGCTCAAGGGCTGCTGTATTTTCAACAGTTGAAGTTTTCGAATGGTCACCCATGTAAAGTGAATTATAGGAATCCAATTGTAGTAGTCACTCTACCACTTTCTCAGGCATTTTCTCCTGAAAGAGAAAGTTGGAAATAGGATTATAGTTGTCCAGAGCTAAAGGATTTGGGATACATAGTTAAGGAGGAGATAAAATAATGTCTTTTAAAAGATCACTGGAATTTTTAATTCCTGAAGAGAAGTGTTGCTTGTATACTGGGTTCAAATTCTTGCTTCATCACTGGCCAGATAACTAGCCAGAAAGATCAGGGACCAAGTCCCTAGATGGCAAAACTAGAATGTTGTCCACTTTCTCATGAGACAAATATCAGGAAACCTCCAAGTAACTCCTAAAGATGTCAGTCTTGTCATGTCGTTAGATACTATCCACCCTGTTTAGCCTGAAGCTAATGTGAGTGATTTTATTCACCAAACCATCAGCTAAACAATAACAAGTTGCTCTTACTGGGTCTTCCATCCAGAGGTGGTATTCAGCAGGTTCTGATCAGTTGTGGAGGACTGATAGCAGAAATTTTGAGTAGTTCAGAGAACTGGCAAATACCACCTCTGACTGGAGATTTTACAGTATCCTTCCCCTGCCACGGCCACCAAGCCATGCCCACAGAACCGGTAGTAATTTTTTTTTAATCCCACCCTTTCCATCCTGTCCTTTCCAGGTGGATTAACATCATTTTAAAGAATTTAAATAATAAATAAATAATAAACATCACTTTAAAGTGTATAGCTAACTGACATCACATAGATGTAATGTGGATAATGAGTGTCTTGGCTATTTCATATATTAATTATATCTGTGAAACACTGATTTGTAATACTTCCATTATGTAGTGTTTGTTTTGCGTATTCCTCCATTATCTTTCATCATTATCTATGCATTTTTTATAGACCAACATAGTCTACTTGTCAACTCAATGTATAAAATTAGGAGTGATATACTTTTTAACAATAAAATTTAAGTGTAGCACCAAGAATAGTATGTTTAAATTAAGATACTGATTCTTTGTTATTCACTAAGAGCTTAAATTAGTTAAATGAGTTGAACAAATTGTATAACATAATTTTCTTCTTCTCTTCCTTAGGGTGATGATCCATATCCTTGGCCAATGTTTTCATCATATCCTTTGCCAGCATGCTATCTTGCTGAATTTCCTAGAAAAAACCATTCAAGGAAAGGTACATTGTGATTATACGAAGTACTACAAAAATATAAAGTATCCACTGTTTAATGAGGGTGCAATTTCATGTTAACTTCAGTAGTATATATTCTCTGTAGCTCTTTGGTAGTTCAGCGATCTTTATAACTTCATTTTTTTTACACATTGAAACCACTCCTTGGGGAAATTCCTGTATGTGAGATGAAATATATACGTTGTTTTATGAGATAATGGTAGGTTTTTGGATTCACTATATTTTCTTTCATCTTTTGGCTTGTATGTTGTCATTGAGATGCAGCTGTTGACTGTTGAATTATACACTATCACAAATGTAGCAATCACACCAAGCACAATTTGAGTGAAAGGAAACAGAACATGTGGATATACTTGTCCAGACAGATACTGCATTCAGTTCATAGACTCTAAGCATGTAAGGTTTTTTTAATAGAACAAATACATAAAATATTTTCTTTCTTAACTCTGCAAAGCAAGGAATTTTCCTTCACTTGATTATTGTTCCAAGAGTAGTATTTATTCCCTGGAGATCAGAATCGAGTTATCTGTATCTATTATACTTTTGTTTTAGATTGAAATAGAATTATTCTTTAGGTATAACATCTTGTTTTCATACTTATGTATGTTAATAAGCATTGGATCAAGAGGAAATAACTTTGTTATTCTCTGAATTTAATATGAACACAGCAGACATTTTTAAAATATAATTTTATTGAAAAGTTTAAAAACAAAAGTAAAAACTAATATAAACTATTAGAATAGTTTAAATATGAACTTTTAGAATAGAAAAAATGAATATTTTTGTTTAATAAAAATATTATCCTCATTTGCAAATTATTATTTTATTTTGAAAGATCCATTTGAAATGGGGTAATAGCAATCTGATATTAGATAAAGGTAGAAATATGCAAACTGTAGCACAAATCTTATCAATATAGACAAGAGGAAAAAAATCTTGATCACTGGGAACCCAATATAAGCTCATTTCTAAACAATAGATTGCTAAACAGACTTTTAATTCCAAACATCTCAAAGGAAATAGTTTTAAAATAAGTTAATTTATAATTAATATTATATACATGGGGGGGAATTGTGCATGTATAAACAAACCATCTCATATAGTATAAATGTAAAAAGAAACTCAAAAATCCCTCTCCTACCATATTTTACTCATTTAAATGTATCCAGAAGTCTTTTCCTTCCAAATCTGAATGAATTAGCAACATGCTGTATTGATATTCCATGCTTTCCTCCCTCAGTGTTTATCAGATTTGTAACTATGTGGATACCATTTTAGTTACTTGATATTTGGAAACAGCTATGTAAATATTGTGTCAGATGAGAGATTGCAAAGATGAATAGATAGATAGTCTTTATAATGACTCCCATAGGGGGTTATGACATCTATCAATGAAATACAATATGAGGTGATGGCTTTTCATCTGGACTGCAGCTAAAACAGGCTCCCAGGAAGCAAAACGATCACTTTTATAAGCTTAGAGGAATCTTAACTTTTTGTAGAAGTAGAATCAGCCTTGGGAGGAAATACATCCTGAAAGTAGCCCAAATTAAACTAAGAATAAACATTCTCAATAACCACAGAATACTAAATGTTTTCTGAGATGAAAAAATAAACTAGGGGGAGTGATATCTGAGTTGAGTAATATGAGAAAGTACACCATTAAAATAATTGTTTAAATGGTCTAGAAACCCTTTTCTTTAAATTTTAGGACGACAGAATAGTCCTAGCAAGAGACCTTTTTACCACTTTCAGAATTGCAATGGTATTTTCATCTTTGTTTCAGATGATGATGTTAGCAAACTTTTATCTGTATTAAAAAACCCAAATAAACAGACAGGATGGCTTGAAAATGTTCAAAGGCAGTTTTGTGAAATCATGCAAAAGAAACCAGATGTCATAAGTGGAGCCAGTAAGTTTATTTCTTTGTTTATTTATATACAAAAACTCTTTTCAGGTAAAAGTTCAAGGAGATTGACAGGATTTAAAAATTAAAAAAGAAAATGTAAAAACAAAAATTAAAAGCAATGTCACTACTAATACTGAAATAGATTAACAAAAAAAAACCCTTTAGATGCACCTTTATGAATCTCCTAAATGTCAAGAGAAAGGAGGCTGAAAAAGAAGTCAGAAATACATTTTGTAGTCCATAATTCCATATTTTTATCCAAAACCACTAACTTTTCTTTGTTTACTTATATTAATAGCTCTCACAACACAGCATGACATGTCTGTAGGATTTTAAAGAGGAAGTCTTTATATCCAAATGTTATTTATCTGATGGAAATTTATTTTGGAGGTTAGTGTTATGTTGGGAAGGATGTAGAAATATGGTTGGTTCCAAGGTCAAAGGTAGGGTGCATCAGGATTCACTTTGTGTGAATATGAATTTTGAGGGGAGGAAGCAATAAGCAAGAAGCCCAGCTGGATTTATTTTCACTTTTAAAACTTGGTTGCAGAGAAAAATGAAAAGAGTTTAGTGAGACATATCCAGAGTAGTAGTATCAAAAAAAGAGGAGGAAATGCACTGTCCCTACTAATTTGATTCTGGTGCTTGCATTGCTTCCAGTGTAGCCAGGAGTTTGGTTGCCTTGCCTTTATTTATTTTATCATATTTTTATCCTGCCTTTATTTATAAATAGGTCATCAGTAGTGGTGAACATATGTAAATTCCCTTCCTCCTATTTTTCCCGCAACCATAATCCTGTGAGGCGAATTGTGCTGAAAAATTATTGGGCCAAAGTCACCCAGCTAGCTTTCATGCTAAGATGGGACTAGAATTCACAGTCTCCTGGTTTCTAAGCCAGTATCTTAACCACTACACCAAAATGATAAGCATACAAGCTTGTAAACCTACAGGGGGAGAATTGATAGAACCAAAGTGCAAAACTTGGGACTTGAAAGGCCCTCCAAGGCAACTTTGCACACACACACTCCCTATCTCTTACATATCTATCACCTCTCAGTTTTGCCGTAGGCTGGACTTCACACCTGATCTTCAGCCTACGACTGCCTTCTTTCACTCCCAGCTGCTGTTTCCTTTTCTTCCTCTTCCTTCTCTCACACTCTGCTGTGTTTTCCTGTCTTTTCCTTCCACCCATTAGCCTATTGAACGATATCCCTTCCATGTGCAAGTTCTGATTGTGTAAGAAAAATATCCTTGCATTATAGCACATTTCTATTTTTAATCCGCTTGTTTGTCTAGCAGTTCTAAAAATGTATTTAGGGAAGCTTTCAAAATATGTTAGAGCACAGTGTGCACACCTCTAATTTGTGTGTTCATAGTATAGCACCAGCCTACGCTTTGCCTTGAATAATGTCAATCAAGTGTAGCCTGATGAATATAAAAACATGTAAGCCCTTTCAAGGAAAACATTTACTTAATTTAAAAAAAATGAAAACCATAACTCTTGGTTTTTAAAATTAATTAACTGAAAGGAAATCAACTGAATTGGGTTTAAAATAAGTGATATCAGTTATCCAAATGACTTTTCTGGGATGACAAACAAAAACAGTTTAAGAATATTTACTCTTGTTAACATCAAAATGTGAAGGCTGATATATTTCTTTGCTTGCAGCAGCAACTAAAAGAAATGACAAAGAAATACTAGTTGAGAAATAAATGCATGTGAGGACCATGCAGAAATCCAAATTTGAAGGGCAAAATGTGATTAAGAGCCAGTAATGGGCATGCACATAGTATTTCTAAGGAATTTCTTAAAACAGTTGCACCTTTCTCTAAGATCCAGCATCTACCCTCTGAAACGGCTATAGGATTTATTTTATACAGGATTTATTTTATTTGTTTATTAAATTTATATGCCGCCACTTCACTGTTGAGTGGCTTTGGGTGGCTTACAACATCCTAAAAACAAGAATGTAAAACATTAAAATGTTAAAACATTAAAAATTAACAAAAATTGGTTAATTAAGAACTGATGCACAGTGGGGTGAAAGTGGGACTTTCTTTTGGGGCCCTAAGCCAATTGGCAGAGCTAGGTTTTGAGTACCTTTAGGAAGGCCAAGAGAATCTTGGAAAGAGTCAGATTTGAATTATGAGGTAATTGATAGGAATTATGTGGGTGTTCATCCTCATGGTCTTCAGATTGAGATCCCTGCAAAGCAAGGATGAAATTCAAAATTTTTCCCTACCAGCTCTGTGGGCATGGCTTGGTGGGCGTGGCTTGATGGGACTCAGTCTCTAAAAGAAAGAAGGTGAGAGGGCTTGGACTCGAGGGGGTTGGACTCAGTCTCTAAAAGGAAGAAGGCAGGCAGGCATGGGTGGGGCCGACTGATTCAAATTGTCTCTACTACCTCTCCTGAGGGGTAGGGAGGGGGTTGAATTTCATCACTGCCACAAAGCCCTCCAGTCTTTAAGCAACATTGGAAAGGAAGTTACAATTCTGAAAAAAAAGTTGTGTGCATTTTCATCTTTAAAGAAAGTTTGAATCCACTAAGTATTTCTGGGTAACTTTTTATTCTGTACGTACATTCAATGCTTAAAAAAGGGCTAGCATTTTCCAAATGATTACACTTTTGTATAGATATTGGACCAGTGCAGGATAACTTAGATTTTCCTTGCGAGAGAGGGAAAAAAAGCCCGGTTGTGGCAACAAAGTTCTCATTCCTGAAGCAGATGTACCTATCCAAACCAGAAGTATTATCTGTTTAGGCATTGTGTTCCAGCTTTGATAAGGATATGTTGGACAAGACAAGCATTTTCTTTTTCAGGGACTCCTTCATGGAGGCCTTCTTTCCATTTTTTTTTTAAATTGCAAACCCCCATGAGACCGAATTGCACAAAGGAAAATTATATTACAAATAGCAACACTGTGAACTTAAGGAAAATTGTTTAGTTTCTAAAATGAAATGTTCTGTGACAACTTTATTGAGTTATTGTATTCAAATGCTGTTTGTCAATGTTATTTATATTTCTCAATAATATATCTGGGAGTTCACTGGGGGGGGGCGAAATTGATTGATGATTCATTCCCAGAACCACTTACATGATGATTACTTAAAGAATACTTTTTAAAAAATTAATACAAACTGGTTTCCCATTTTTCACACTTTTAAGCAGAAATTCTGTTCAATTTCAGGATTGTACTAACCATCCTGTAACTTATCCATCTCCTGGAAATGTAGGCATAACTTAGGACAAGGGCTATATGCTCCATCCCATATCTGGGTAGACCAGATTACCCTGATAAAAAACACTTAATCTATTCCCTGGTATAACTGACAAAACCAGGAGACTTCATGACTTAGAGGTTAATATATCTATCTAATATGTAAGGAGTCCGGGTTCAAATCCCAGGAGGCTAGCTGATGAGAGCTAAAGGCTA